>BLKR01003841.1:0-128906 GCA_011170035.1 Teleogryllus occipitalis
CGCAATAAACATTCAAAAGTTGGTTTGGATATATATGTTTTCTAGGCAACTATTTGCGTTGTAGAAGCATATAAACACTTCATTAATATCTAAATTGTTTATGATTAACAAAATAAATGAATACATTTGATCAGAAAGAAAAATTAACCTAGAAATAAAAAAGCATCCAATTCTCACCGTTCGACTGCTTTTTTATTTCTCGGTTAATTTTTTCTGAACTAATATATTAATTTATATTGTTAATAATAAACATGTTACATTTTTTGGTCTGTTTACATGATTCTAGAATGCAAAGTTTTGCGTAGAAATCATATTTTCAAACCAGCATTTGCGTGTTTATTGCAGCTCAGTTATTCAAAATATCTATGTAGTTTATTAGACAAAGTATGATTAAAATTGTTTAAACAGCTTTTTTCAAACTTTCCACGTTTCCTTCCCCGATACTCTGTATATCCATGCTTCTTTAAAACCAAAAACAATCATTTGCGTACTGCAAACAAATTAATTAAACTCATGGCAGTAGAACTGTTAACATAAGTACTGTCACACATCTTTCGCAGGATAAGGAGTAAAATTTAAAGAAAAATTATAGTTCACATGAATTTTGACAAATATCGTCTTCTATGCTATTCAAATGGTAACATATTACAATATTCAATTGGTTAACAATTTCGGCTAATGAGTCTTGTTTGATAATTCTCCAATTTCGTATTGTAATAAGATATCTTATGATACTCATGTCGTAAATAACTATTTGACAAGTATTATGTTTAGTGTATGAGTCTAGCAGGTTTTGTATTATTCTGAGAAACTAGATCATACGAATCACGTTTACTACGTTATTCACACAGGAGCAATGAATCTCAAAAAAGTATTTAATAATATAATCCTTGCTGATGAATCAACGTTTTATTGATGATTTTAATTTTGAAAATTTTCATTAGTTTGGATGTTTAAATATAGGTATCACATGTAATTACATGTCTGTTAAACGCGATAGCATTATATGAAGCAAGAAACATTGTTTTTCATTTGATCATTCAACTTCATCAATCACTCAAAATTACTTTAATTCTCCCTGCTTATCAGTTTTTAATCTCAGATCTTCGATGAAGACTTGAATCAAATAACATCGTAGATATTTGAGTGTTTTAAAAATAATAACGTGAATAAATGCTTATATTTATTGAATTGGTTTTATAATAACCTGTAAAAACATGGGTTTTCTGTTGGTTTTGGGGATGTTGAAAACATTCAAATAGTAAAGGCAATGTTAAGCTGGTGACGTTTAACATTGTTTATTTGATACTTTTCTTAGGGATAGTTTATAATGGTTAAACGTTTTCAAAGAGTGCACATTAGATACCTCGAATGGCCCGTTTCCGTTTAATAAACCGCTACGTTCTCCCTGTACAGATGGTCGTGCAAAATTCAAGGTTTTGATAGATTCGTAGAATGGCGGCCAACAAACCACCTTCGAACTCTGACGATACTGAAATGTAGTCTGTGTTGGGAAGGTCAAATCACTTGACCACCAAGTTCGTTCTATGTATTTTCACTGGGAAATGCTAGAGTATTGATATTTACTAAACTGTAAACAAACGCTAAATCTCTTTGAATTGTTATAACATCTGTTTTGCTTTCTTTTAGTAATAGCAACTCGTTTTACCAAATACGTGAGTTTGTTTTATTTTTACACGCTACAATAATTTAATTTTACAAGTATTTATTTTCAAGCATTTAGGAATTCATGAAATTTTATTGAAACGTTCGCCAATCTAAAACTCTTTTAAATGTATATTAAATAATTAATGTTATTTAAAAATATGTATCAACAATGCGTAGATTTAGCACATAAAGCTCTGATTTGAATATTATACAATGAAATCATCAAATTAACAGTTTTAGAAAGGAATGATAAATTGAATTGAAAATATTAACTTAAAGTTTATATACGTTTATTTAGAAATTTCTATACT
This sequence comes from Teleogryllus occipitalis, assembly GCA_011170035.1. Taxonomy (NCBI): domain Eukaryota; kingdom Metazoa; phylum Arthropoda; class Insecta; order Orthoptera; family Gryllidae; genus Teleogryllus; species Teleogryllus occipitalis. Next base: position 1,980 of record BLKR01003841.1, read on the forward strand.
TGTGTAAATATTGTGATGTGTGATTCTACTCATGTGATCTTTCAAAACACAAAATTGAATATTTCTGTATTTGAAAACCTTAACACTACATTCATCCAATCCAGTGCAGTTTATAGCAAACAGCTAAGCAATATGTTTCCCTATTTTTTAATCGTAATGGGTAAACAAGAGGAACAAATAGTTTCTGACTCTCGGTGTTAACAGGGGACTTAAAAAAATTAATAATACATTTATTCGGTTGCTCAACATCCCTTTGATAGAAAAACAGAAACAATTGTTTGGGCGTAATGCACCTTGAAAAATATTTTTTTTATAATCAATTTCTTTCCTATTTGATAAATATATCACCTTGCAAATTGTAGGACTTAAAAGAGAATATAAAAACCAAATAAAAGTTATGCTCAAACTTGCCGTAAAAATACGAATTTAGCATAATTAAATTGGCCACAGAATTTGTTTACAAGCAAGTGCATTTTAAGCGTATGTGGCAGGCAAAAGCGCGGCATTGGAGAACTGTTTTTTCAGTATGCCCATCCCACGCTATTCTGCTAGCGCGAATGAATTAAGCGCAAACAAATGGGGTCTACTAAGATGTTAATTTCTTATAAACAATTACATATATCTCGAGAACGAGATATAATAGCACCGAACGGATTCCGGAATTTTGCATCACATTTAAACGCCATTCAGATTAGACAATAAAAAATTTGCAACAATTGCAAATTTATAAACAATTTCCAAATTTTGCAAATCTAAAGTGGGGAGAGTCTCCCGATGTCCCAGAACCAAAAACAGCGAATTAACAATTTTGCAAAAATTTATAATTTTATAAACAAATTCGAAATATGCGTTAGAACGGCCGGGAAGGCGCCGCAAATTGTGCCTGAAATGAATATCTCAAAATAGCAGTTTGTCAGGAGTTACAAATCGATTACTAAAAGTTAGAATAATTGTTGCTAAAATGATAAATATTTACTGGCCTATAGACAATCATTCTGGACGGTAAACCTCGCTTAGAAATATTTTTTTCGTCGTGGCGTACGCGCTGGCAAACTATCTCTTTCGGCAGGGAAATATGACGATATTTGTGTCTCGTACGTAAACGAACTAGCCCTTCTCCCCCTGAGACAGCGTTCTTTCTGCCCCTTGGGATGTTGCACCAATCACTGACAACTGTGGTTCTACCTGCTAGCGATTGGTCAACGCGTCCCTCCCCCTGCCCTCCCCCAGGCCGAGGGGTGTCCAAGTTTGTCGGCGCGGTGTGGAAGATAGAATTTTGAACGACATTTTTTCTGAGGGAGAGAGTACATTCATCATTAAAGTGCATTACATTAAAGTTAAAGTTATTACATTATATTACATTAAAGTACATTAATCACCCTTTAATGTGCAAGGTACATTACTATTAATTTACAGTCGTACATTAAATTTAATGTAATATCTGACAGTGTACGTCTCATGAAGCTGTGACACACATCGACGCTTAAGCAATAATACCTTGCATATCCATTTTTATCGAAAATGAACTTTGTTGAAATTTTAATTCACTCTTAAACGAGTAAAAAATGGATTTTAAACGGATACTACCAAATCCATTTAAAACGAGTTTTAAATGGATTTGGTAGTATTTTCTTATTGAACATAGCAATTTCCAAAATTTAAGTATATATATTTCGTAATTGAATTATGAGAGACAATAAATCAATTATTTTTGGTCTCTGGTAGAATTCTTGTTTTGGGGATACGAGGTATAGTTTCTTAAGTGTTTTGATATTTTAATCAAAATTATTACACTGTTATCTAATGTGGTTACATGAGACTAGAGTCGCCCACTCTCTTCCCAGCGCTTTCCCACGCGCTTCCCAGTAACTCCGGTAAAAGTCAATTTGGTATGAACTTTCAAAATCCATTATAATTAACTAAAATTCCATAGGAAATCACGACTAAGAAAAACGAATTCCCTCCGCATATCCCACACAGTTGTGGTAAATTATATTTTGATAATACCTTTTTTACGTGACTGCACGAAGCAAAAAAGTAAGGGTAATGTTCTGTGAGAGTTTGTATTTGTGTGTTTTTATTCCACTCAGCAATATGAACGGTTCGACAAGCGTGTGAGGTGTCTTTGCAGTGCTCTTGTTTTTCCGAGTGATATTGGGCCTATGAAAGTAAATCATAAACCGCTATTGAAATAATCACCAATCGTTGCTAACACAATTTACAGGGTACCATTGAGATAATTTCCAATTAATTTAAATGTATTGTTCTCCTTGTACATGTTATTTATTTTACAAATCATTTCTATGAAAAGGATTATATTGTACATTTTCTTGATGCATAATGAACATAAAAATACAGTTGTAAAACGTATTGAGTCAATTTGTACACCATTTATTGACAACATTCTCAACAAAATAATGAAAGGCTGTTCAGTTTGAGCATGCTTGTAATGTTAAAAGTAAATTAAACATTATTGTTTACATTTACTGACATATATAAAATACGATTGTAAAATATGAGTGAATAAAATAAGGCTGAATTCACGAAGAAGAAAGATTAGCTCCAAGTTCACATTAGGCGTCATGGGGGTTAATTCTCAAGAATTATCAACATACGTGCAAGTATTCTTGAGACTCAGAATGTCTACCCCCACCCTACCAACATTAATTGAATAAAGAATAAAATATAGAAACGATCATCGTTGTCTTTAATTATAACCAAATCTGATAACCAGAAATATTCGTTCCCGTCTAACCGAAACAACAACATCAAAAACAAACATCAGATTTGATATAATAGACTCTCTGCAGAAATACCCTCCCCATCCCCACTTCTCTAGCAAAAAGCGAATGTAGGGCTCAAGAAAACGGTTCACCGTACTACACACTACTAACAATTCAGCGGGTTTTCTGTTTTGTAGGTAACGACAATCTTGATTTAAATTTGGACCAGCGTGTTCTTCGGCGGGGGGGGGGGGGCGATGAACAGGAAGGGTAGACAGAGCGTTGCAGCAGGCGGCGTTTCGTCCAGTGTCATGGGGGGGGGGAGGGAGGAAGATCCGATTCACGCGGAGGAGCGAAGGCGCCTTCCCGCCCCGCCCCACCCCTCCCCGCCCCGTCCCGCAAGCCCTGCCCCACCCCGTTCCGCCCTGCCTCGCCCCACCACCAAAAACCCATGAAAGGAGGCGAGGCGGAGGTGGAGGTATGTGAGCCAGTCAGTGGGTTCCGAAAAAACAACAAAAGAAGGCGCGGCTTCCGTTAAAGCGACTAAAAAGCAGAGCCCCCTGCCCCTCCCTTCGTGTGCGGGAGGGGGTGGGTGGAGGCACAGTGTCCGGGGCCTGCTGTCCGCGCGGCCGTGGGTCACCACACAAACCAAGATTTCGATTGATTGATTGATGATTCCGGGTACGTCAACTGTTAAGGTCATTAGTCCCATTTGTGTAGTGAATGTTTTATTCCGGGAGAAGGCGATTGTGTCACCCCATTGGATGATGAGATCCGGCGCCGAACGACACATTGCCTTATTAGATATCTTCCTTGAGGTATCTATCTCCTCAAAAAAAAAAATACTACCAAATCAACTAGAAAACCCATAGAGAATGTTGTTTTAAAATATAACGATATAAATGTAAACGATCCGGCAACAGTGGCTAGTCTCTTTAACCAATACTTTTCGAGAATTGCTGCCGATCTCACTAAGGGTCTTCAGCCACAAAATTCAAAAACAGACAGTTCACCCAAAATTTTAGACACAATGTTCGTTTCCGAAACTTCTTCCTATGAAATTCTCAAAATAATCGGTAAACTAAAAAATAAATATTCGTCCGGTTTAGATGAATTCCCAGATTCTTTGTTAAAGACTTGTGCGTATGCCATTATACACCCGTTAACTCACATATTTAATGCATCTTTATGCACTGGAACGTTTCCAGATATTTTCAAAACAGCTAAAATTAAGCCGCTCTTCAAAAAAGGCAACAAAAATGAAATTCAAAATTATCGGCCCATTTCTCTTCTATCAGTTTTTTCAAAAATATTAGAGAGACTTTTTTACGTACGAATGGAAACCTTTCTCACTAAACACGACGCGCTTTCAGATTGCCAACATGGATTTAGAAAATCAAAATCAACGGAATCAGCTATATTTTCTTTTCTTAAAGATGTCGCCTCATCATTAGATCAAAACGAGGCACCTATTGGATTATTTTTAGATCTCTCAAAAGCTTTTGACATCATTGATCATGACATTTTACTTTCAAAATTACCTTCATATGGAATCCGTGGTATTGCTCTAGATTGGTTATGTTCGTACCTTAAACAACGATCTCAGAAAGTTGAAATACCTTACTGGAATGATGGAACATTACGTACGCACCTTTCCGACTCTTTGCCCGTTGCATGTGGAGTTCCTCAAGGATCGATTTTAGGCCCTATTCTGTTCCTACTTTACGTAAACGATATGCCCTCGACGATTCGAAACGGAAGAACGGTTCTCTTTGCCGATGATACGAACATCCTTTGCAATAAAGAAACCGTAAATAGTACAATATCAGATGTTTCAAATTGGTTCCGAAATAACAAATTAATAGTAAACGAAAAGAAAACGGTTTTAATGCAGTTTTCCATTTCAAATAAACAATTCTGTGCTCCATTGAAAATGAACAGTGTACCATTGACTCATGTTAATGCAACAAAATTTTTAGGTCTCTCAATTCAGTCAAACCTTAAATGGAACGTCCATTTAAATGAATTGAACACAAAATTAAGTTCATTATGCTACGCGTTTAGAATTCTTGCAAATTCAGTCAGCCTTCATACTGCTCGTTGTGTATACTTCGCGAATGTTCATTCCCGCCTGAGATATGGCATAATATTCTGGGGAAATACATCTTATAGCTCCCAGACTTTTAGATTACAAAAACGAATTGTACGAATAATAACCAAATCCCACCCACGTGATTCATGTAAGCCTCTCTTCATTAATCTAGGAATTTTACCATTACCGTGTCTTTTTATTTACGAATCAGTGGTTTTTGTAAAAATGACTTGCTTAAGGGTGGGAATATATTTTCAGAAAATGCCGAAGTCTATTACTATAACACTCGACGTAGAAATCATATTCATCAGGTGACAGTATCAACAGCTCATTACAAAAAATTCACATACAATACATGTACATTATTTTACAACACTTTGCCAGATGACATTAAACGATTAAATTCAATAGAAAAGTTTAAATCCCAAGTGAAATCGTTTCTGCTGCATAACTGTTTCTATACAATTAGAGACTATACTGAGCATCACAAGAAAAGTAACATTAATTTTAACAATGATACATAATACATTAATTACCATTTGGACTGTATAAATGAGTATAAACAACCTGTAACAACTATTGTAACTACAGCTTCCGGGTCAATGACCCCCATCTCGATCAGGTTTTTCGTCCAGTTTCCCTGATCCATTGAGCAAATGCTGAGATGGCCCCTTGTTTTGCTTCTGGACATAAATGTAACTTCATTTTCTGTGCACGTCTTCTAGAATTCAGTGGGAAATACAATTATTCAAATTATCGTTTCCATGTTGTCGCGGCAGGAAATAATAAGAGCCAAAACTTATTGCTTATTTATCCTTGAAAATAGATTTTATTACATGGGAGTTTTTTTGTTTTTTTTTCTCCCTTTCAAAATTCAAAATTTATTGCTTATTTATCCTTGAAAATAGATTTTATTACATGGGAGTTTTTATGTTTTTTTTCTCCCTTTCAAAATTCAAAATTTAAGTAGTAGATGACTTAGTGTAGGGATCACAGAATTTTGAAAATGTGCACACAATTCACTTTTCCCCATAGCACGTCATACGCAGTTTTTAACTGTTTTTTGACGTAAAATAAAATTTAAAAAAATAAAAAATAAAATAAAAAAATCCAAGCGGGGCACCCTCCCAACCGGCACAAGCTCTTGGTCTCCGACTCGTGTTCACTCGTGCAGGTGGTGTATGGCAGGTTGTCGTGATAGTGTATGAAGTGTAAGTGGGGTGTAAGGGGAGAGGATAGGGCAAGAAAGAGAATGAAAAGATAGTGCGCGCTCCTTGGCCCGTTTGTTAGGGTAATATTTCTCCGGCATTCTCCTGGTATTGATCGGATAAACCACGGAAAACTATCGATCAGAGCAGCAGGCCCCTAGAATTCTCTTCCAAGCAACGGTTGAATTCGACCAAGTAGCTAAACATATAGAGTTGAAAATTCGTCACCATCACGATTGGTACCTTAGGACGTCATGTGAGAATCGCGACAGAGATAACTGCAATGCTGACTCTGAGTTTAACTCACCTTATGGAGTTGATGCACTAATATGCTGAATATTATAAATGATCCTTCAACGTAAGTGTTAGCCAGATTGATCATATGAGCGAAAGTGCCAGCCGGAGCCACGTAAGAATACACGCTTCTGCTTGTGATTCCATTTCTGTTCCTGGGCATATGAAAATTATTTCTGGGCAAACGAAAACACATTTTCAGGAAATAGTTTGCCTAATATCATTATTGTTCCCTTTGTGGAATTGAGAGCCCGACCGGACAAAGGCGCCAATTCGCATGCCGGAGCCATCTACGAACACACGCTTCCGCTTGTAATTCCATTTCTGTGCCTGGGAAAACGAATTCAATCATGGGCAAACGAAAACACATTAGGAAATATTATGCACAACATCTTAAATGTTCTTTTCTCGGAACCGTTAGCCCAACCGGACGTACGAGCAAATTCGCTGGCCGTAGCCCTGTGCGAATACACCCTTCCGCTTGTTATTTCAAATTTGTGCCTGGGCAAACGAAAATATTGTTTGGGCAAACGCCGAACATTCTTTAATTGAATAGATTATAAGGAAAGTTTTATGTGCTCCTGGGAAAATGATGGGTAAGCGATATGCGTAGTTTGGTTAAATTTCCAGATTTCTTTCCAGCCAACCTGAAGTTGGTTCGAACATTTTTATCGCGTTTAATTCTTTTCTATCAATGGACAAACACATTTTTGGTGGGTAAACCTGGGCAAACAATTAACTAACTTATTTAAAATATCAGCATTTTTTTTGTTCAACATGGATTTTTCCCGAAACGTTTTTTGAGGGTAACTTTTGTGTGTGTGTGTGGGGGGGGGGGGCAAACGAAAATTTATGGTGGGCAAACGATATACCAAGTTTGATTGAAATCGCAGATTTGTTCCGCCCAACTTCACGGAGGTATGAACACCAGCTGATAGAGACGAAGGAGGGAAGGCTAAAGCTACGTCCACACGATGCGTCTTTTTAACCTAAAATTGCGTGCATGAAGTTGAAAGACGCACGTGCAACTAGATGCATATGCGATGTTGCTGTCCACACCATTCCTCATTGTCGTTCAATAGATCTTACATGCTTAGAATTTGTACTGCCTATACTTACAATCATGCTAGAAAACAATAGGAGAAAAGCATTGTAAGAAGCAACATTTTTAGGAATCTAATAACGAGGGAAGAGCATTTTACTTTAAATTGTAATAAATATATTATATTTTAAGCTAAAGCAGTAACATACGGTATTCTTAAAAATACATAACCTCGGTCTCTGGCAGTTTTCAATAATTTGCCAGTTACATTACTTTCTGGATACACCATTATAATCTAGACTGTACTATTATTTTCCACAAGACTTCAATATACACACGAACGTAGATCTGGTGCTCAAAAACTAAAGGAGGCTTAAATAGGGCTAGAAATACACGCTAAATGTTTTGAAGAGTGCTCACAATTTGCTCTTTGGAGAGAACGCAGTCAAGACGCACGTGATTCCCTTCTCCTGCGGGAAGCCGTGCGCGACTGCATGCGTCCCGATGCGTCCTTTCTTTCCGAGAAGAGAGGCATGCCCGCTTGCGCTACGTGCACTACTGCATGCGTTAAACGCATGTGCAAAATCGAACGAAAAGACGCATTATGTGGAAGCCGTTTAAGAGAAACAGAGAAAAGGCAATGAACAGTACAGAGTCAAAGGAAACTGTGGAAGAAGCCCACAGGAAAGAGGAAAGTAGCTCTTTGCCTGCGGGAAACGGATCTGCTGAAATATAAATACTTCCCGGAAAGAAAAATGTCTTTATCTATTGCTTAACTATATCGGGTGTTAATCAACCCACATTGTCCAAGATATTGGTGGCAAGATGAATGACGTTATTTTCGGGACTGTTTTGGCATTTCGAAATTTTTTGGTGTATCGTTCTGTAGCAACTGCATATTTTTTTGGTAGACGTAAACCGAATGACACTTTGTCATTTATTTCAAACTAGCTGATCCGGCGAACTCTGTTCCGCCTTAGCAGCTGGTTCCATCTTTTTCTCGCGTCGCACTCACTGTGAGAAACTGTACTATCCTTGTTGCACTGCGTACGTGCAAAAACGTGCGTTCTCACACAGGAACGCTGTCGAACGGGATTAAACAGTATCCTATGTCCGTCTGCTGGCTCTAAGCTTCCTGCTCACCAAATCGGTACAGACGTTCTTGAGTTATAAATAGTGTAACTAACACGACTTTCTTTTATATATATAGATGAATCGACTGATGTTGTAAAATCATAACGAATTAGTAAGAGTACTGATCTCCAGATCTGTTCTGAGAACTACAATTACAGAATAAGCGTCTGGTTAGAAAAAATTTCAGTCAAAACGATGTGACGGAGAAACGGACGTAGCTGCCTGCTGAAAATTCCCATTTATGTTTCCACCTTTCTTTATGGTCAATCGGAATTCACTTCTATGGTGTGCCCTGGCGGAGGCGCGGTCGGTGCCAGTGTGTGCGGCGCGGGCTCGTGGGCCACCCCACTCCACCCCCGCCCCTCCCGGGCCCGCCACTCGCCGGTTTCCAAAGAGCTGCTTGCCCGCGTCAAAGGAGGGCCTAACTGGGGGGGGGGAGGAGAGCGAAAGGGCTGAGGGCCCAGGTGCGCCCGGCACAATGTGCCCGCAGCCCCATCCCCTTCCCCGCCCACGCCCACGCCTCCGCTCCCACGCGGCGACGGAGGTACGGCTACCCGAGGTACGGCACATGTCGGATGTTTTCACAGTCCGGCGCGCCTGCTTCAGTCGATAGCTTCTTCAGTTAGTCACGAAGGTTTTGTTACTGACAGGAAAGTTGTATATTGCAACAAAGCGTGCTTAATTTTGTGCTCTCCAAATATTTTTAAAACGTCCGTATTCTTTCTAAAATTTGTTTTGGAATTTTTATAAATGTAATTTCGTATAATGTAAATGTTCGTTTTATAATTATTGTATTTTAATATTTTATATTATATCCGATTTTACATATTTATAACATATTCTTACTGTTTTCATTACATATTTTGACGTTTCATACTATTTATTTTTCCGGTCTCTAGTGATGAAGAACTTGATAACAGTGCACATTTTGCTGAAAGTGAAGGCAGGGTTTCACATTAGAAGATTCTGAACTTGATGATTCTGCATCATCTAGGCGAAATACAAACAGGCTCTTCTTACTCCTTCAGAACACTTTGATGGACAAAGCAGACCTGACTTCGGAGTTTAACTTCGGATTTCATTTTAATCAACTATGAGGTAATAAAATATCCATACAAGAAATTTATGATGGGGAATGTCAAGTTAATATCATGGGAAAATGTTAAATCATAAATGAAAGATGAGATCTGGTAATCATCTCCCTTTTTATTGAGAATAACATACTCATCAAAACAGGCATCTGCAGCTAGCAGCTGCTGCAGATTTGCTTGGTAGACATCAAAGATTAAATTTCTGTAATGTTTATACTCGTATTAAAAGCAAACTATTTATTGCTTACTATTTGTATCGCCTGTGGGGTGAGATGTAAACATACGCTTCCTAAGCGTAATATCAAGAAAAGTACCTAAGTCGCCCTATCTGAAGGGGGAACTTGGGTACGAAATTGTCTTTTTCTCTACCGCAATAAGCAATAAAACCAGATCATTGTACAAACAAATAACCAAAAATGTCTTCTTTCTAATGTTCCAACGTTTTGAAAAAATTTACATAATAAGGGAGGTTACACGAACTATAGGGAATGTGCATCAGACCGAGGCGTGTTTTCTCTTAGTGTTAAGGTTCAATAATTATTATTTTTATTTATTATTTGAAGTTCTACATATTAGAGATAAATTACATTGAAGAAGAAATATCTATCTTTGATATTGGTGATGAAGGTTCGAAAATAAATTCGAACTTTGCAATTTTCAAAATTTCAAAACCTTTAATATAATTCGGAACGATACCATATTTATAAATGACTTTCTTCAATTCGAGCAAAACATAAAGAAAGACTCGTAGCCATTTTACAGACAAATGAAAATTGAATGATCTCCAAAACACACACAACTAGATCTTACTCCTGCCATATTTGGCAAGTCTCAGCACAAAAGCTTCTAATTTGACTGACTTATGCCTGACACTATCTTAATCTAGGGCTGTGTATGTGCTGTGCTGTGCTTTATATGTATTTGCATATTTTGTCTGTTTACTAAAACATCCCGTTTCAACAAATTGTATATGTCTTGAGGCATTTAGAATAAATTTAAGTTATTTTTATTTAGCATATTTTCGCACATTTCACCAAAAATGCATATTTTTGCATATTTGGGCCATATTTGCATCTTTTTGTTGCACATTTACTCCTCATCCTCGAAAAGAGCATATTCATCCCTCATTGTATTTAAATGAATCAATGAGTGTTCTTTGGACGAGTGGAGTTCAGCATGAAAACCTTCCACTATTTCTGTCGGAACACGGAGAAAAAAGAACAGTTGCAGTATACCTGATCCATTATACTGTATCAAGGGAACGCATGATAATATAGGCCCAACCAGGTTCACTGTTGCTGTTTCGTGACGGAGATAGATGGAACGAAAAGTTGCATGGTGAAGAGTCCCTTGTTGCACTCCTCTGAATTCACCTTGTCAGAGTGCACGGGTAGAAGCTGCCGAGCCCAAGCAACCTTGTTGGAAGAGTTGGCTATCTGCTCGGCGTAAGCGAGCAACACAGGTTGGAGGATCCAGCTTACCGTCATGACGCATCCGGACGAAACTGATAGAAGGAGCCGGCCTTCCGAGTCGTATTGCCTTGGTGTTACAAGTACTAATCGTCGATATTCAAATTCTGATTTAAAACTTCTATGAAATTAAAAAAAAATTGATTCAAGAGCAAAAAATGCAGAATTTGACCTCACATTGGCTCAGATTTCATCTTACAAATGCTCAGATTTCATCTTACAGACGGGTATATGGATGGGTATTTTTCAACACTGATGCAGCACGGTAAGTTTCAATACGGTACTTACCAGTGAACTCTTAGTAAGATTTGCTTGACCAACGACGTATTCCTCTACAATAACAAACTGAAAACTTTCAGAACGATGCGCTTTTCGCCACTTCGAAGAAATTTTCCTGAAGGGCCAGTCTCTCTCTTAGCCCTTCCAAAATGAACTGAATAGTATGTCCGTGCAGACCGATGGGCAACGCGACGCCGCGGTCCAACGAGCCGCGTCCCACGCTTCCTCCTGACCCTCTCCCACGCTCGCTGCTGACCCTCGTCAATCCACGGCTGGAATATCACAGGCCCTTATCGCCCAGCAACACAAATGTAGTTCATACTGGCCTCCTTCTTCGTTTGCAGTAGTTTTGATGCAAGGTTAATTGACCAAGCGATGGCTCAAATTAGTTCTTATGTAATGAACCTACACTTATACTTCTTTGAATCAGGATTTTTCTTAGGATGAACGGATAATATTGCGTTGCGGTCGGGTTGCAGCAAGCTTTGGCGCACATGCAACATCCTGTATCCCCCACACACTTCCAAGAGCCCGCTGAGGGCCTGGACTGGTAGCTGATAAATATATAACGTAATTAATCTGTCTTTCGACATTTATGTTTACATGTGTAGCAACGCAGACGTAAAATAATATTATTAAGTTTGAGACAAACCGGCCGACAGGTCCGTTTATGAAGGAACATCACCCTCTCAGAAATCACAGGCCGGTTGGTCCAGCAAGGTTGGTCCATCAAGGTCAGCAATCTTAGATTACAACAGTAACCAGGAAAGGGAGTAAAGTAACAAGGTCTCCGTTTTGTGTAACTATTGAAACTTTGTTGCGATTTATGGTATCCTTTTTTTCAGTGATGGTGCTCCTTATATGTTAAAAGCAGGGACTGCGATAAAAGTTTTTTTATCCTAAACTTCATCTAAGTTGCCTTGCTCACGCTTTTCATCGTGTTGCAGAAACTGTGAGATTTCATTTCCCAGATATAGATCAGTTGATGTCAACTGTCAAGAAAGTATACTTGAAGGCTCCAAGTCATGTGGATATAGTTAAGACAAATTACCCTGACCTATCTCTACCTCCCGAACCAGTCATTACAAGGTGGGATACTTGGCTGGGTAAGGCAGCTGAGTATTATTGCAACTACTTTGTTCGAATAAAAGATGTTCTAAGTTACCTTTGATTATTGATGTGGAGTGAGCATTCAGCCGGCTTAAAGCGATTTTGAGGCCAAATAGACGTTTGATTGAGTTTGAGAACTTGAAAAAGGTGGTTGTTTGCAATTGCAACAATTTTGCAAGTGATCAATAGGCTTTGTTCAAGGTATGTCCCATTTTTTCAATTTACCAACATTTCTCTTTTAACCAAATATTGTTGGTTCACAATTGAAGATTTTCAAGGTTTAGGTTATTTGATTATTGGGTTGTAGATTTTATTACAATTAAGAGAAAGTCATATTTTTGTTGCAATACCTATATATTTTTTATTTTGTGAAATGTACATTAATTGCATCTCTCATTATTATCCTAAGAAATGAGTGTTCTTCAAAATTAAGTCATAAATGTTTGTCGCTTGTTTTTGTATGATTTCTATACCTTCGCATGGCGAAAACATATTTTCCAAATTACACTTTTTATTTATTTTTACACTTACACATTACATTACACTATTTCGCATATTTTCCTTTTTTTAACTGCATGTATTACCATATATATATATATATATATATATATATATATATATATTCTAATACGCCCACGGCTACTTTCCAGCACGTGGAGAGAGTGTGATAGTATGAATGCTCGTGAAGTGAGCTTAAAATTCTCAGGAAGCAGGATCTTTTGGGTATGAGAAAGGTCTGAACCCTTGACCCAATGAATCAGATAAAATACGAATAAAATGAACTTATATTCAATAAAAAAATCACAGTGGCACAATTATATAATAGGATTATGCAATGTAAATAGTTGGTCCCAAAAAAACACAAAACATGGCAAAACAAAAAATTGGCGTCGCCTGAACACACTTTCACCAACTACATTTCACAATTTGCTCATTCCTCTTTCTGAATTTTCATCTACCACATTATTTTACTCTTTCTACTCTCTAGTTTTTCCATGCACGGCTTTTAAAATGAATTTTACACTTGTTTGAAGGTATCCCGTTCACATGTGCTAGCCTTGGGCTTCGCACTCACTATAATACTGAACTTTAAAGAGAAAAAAGAATAATACGTAACATACACGTTACTTAAATCTGATCTCTTTACATATCACAGAAAACAATTACTTTTAACACAATACAATAAACTACGACTTTTCCAGATAACATCAACTGTACAACATGTGAAAATCATGAATTATTTAAGTAAAATTGTACAAGGTATGGCCTCTTTGAATGAATTCAATAACACGCGCAGTAAATGAACTTGAAACTGCCACTCACAACGTTCGGAATACTTCTCCCACCTATTCTAGACTTTTCACCCCCTTTTAACACGAATTGTCGTGTATTTACTGCTATTCTCTTTCCCCAACTGATCGCCGCATAAAAGTTGCCAGTTCTTTTACCTCAACAGCTCCGCATCGCTCGCCTGTATGTAACCTTGGGGATTTTCTGCCGCTCGTAGCCCCGCGTCTTCACTTGCTGTCCCACGACGTTACCAGTTTCCTTCTCTCGAACTCTGGACTCTGCCACGCCTCCAATTTCCACACCCTTCTCTTGTTCTCCGGACCCGTACGATTCTCGTTCCAGTCCAAATCTTTGTCACCTACGCTTCTCTCTTCCTGGGGTCGTCCTTCTTCTGCCGCTCCTCGTACAAGTTTGTTCGCGCTTCCAACCTCGAATAATTCATGTTGAAGTTATGCTTTAAATGCTCGGCCTACCTACCACACTTTGGGCGTGTGTGGTCTCAGCGTGCAATATGAGATGCTGGATTTAGTTAATGTCCTTCTGCGCGAATTTTACAAAATTATTTCGAAGTAAAACAGTCACTTCACTTGCTCTCTCAAATATTGTGAATGTTAATGCGAAGATTGTTCGTGCACTCCACTTCTTAATTACATCACCTTCGTTGATACGCTTCTCAAGCTAACTTTTAACTACCAAGTTAAAATAAACTCCTATGCTATCAAGTTACAATCGCCTTCAGAACTCAGTCTAGTCGCCGTCGCTGCTGCAATCATAGAGAGCTCCTCCGAGGCGCGCCGCGATTCTTATGGTACTCGCGCCTGGGGAAATTTTGGAGGGGTGAATATTCTCCTCTTTTCGTTACCTCCCGGAAAAACATTATTCGCTAGTTCGGGCGTCAGAGTTCGAAAAGCTGTGGGTAGATGGCGCGTTTACAAGCCATTGTTCCGCCGCGTACCCTACTCCTCTCTGTTCGTGGGCTTCTTTTCGTAGCTGATGTTAGCGTTATGGGGTTGTCTAATCCCATGACGTCACAATATATATATTTATATATATGTATATTGTGTAGATATATATGTATATTATATATATATATATATATATATATATATATATATATATATATATATTGCAACGGCACACACGTCGTCAACGCTCATACGACGTATGCCGTGCATATTGCAAACCTGTATTGATCATGTGTCGTTATTCCTAAGGGAGTTCTGCCCCGCGTGGGCGTTACCGGCGCCATTCCACAGTTCGCTGTCGTTCCGACGTCAGACCTGTCGAGTTGTTCTAACTTACCTGCCATCAGTAGGCTGACATCGGCAATGCATATTAGGAAGAATACAGGCCAGTTTGTGCTCAAGAAAAGATTGTGGCTCTAGTACACAAAATCATATATTTTTAATTCAAGAAAACACACAAGTACAATAAAAATGATTACTCTTTCTAAAGATCTACACTTCGCGTTCGTAACTGGACGTTAAATGCAATTACATACCATTTTTATTGCATAAGTTTAATTATACTTTAACAATAAATATTCTTCTTTAAGATTGATTTGATAACTTTTTCTTATTGAACCAGCTGGTGTCAGAATACCCTCGTCCCTCATTGCAAAATAAACACAAAGTTCTAATTTTACTACACTAAACTATTTCAGTATACATTAATCAGTTGAATGTGTCGTTTTAACAATTTACAATTCAAATCAGTTATGTAGTTTTTGTTCAAGCGTTAATTTCACTTACATTCAAAACCCTTGCTTGAAAAATAGATTATTCAATGCGGTTTAAATTACAATTATGATTTCAAATTAATTAGTTATTTTTCTCTGTTTTGTCTTTGATGCCTTTTTCACGCACGGGTACTTACGCTTCTGCAATGAGAGACGTGTAGAACAACCTCGGCGGGGACTACCAACGGAGCATGCCCGCCCCGGGACTGGAAGGCAGCGACCTCGTTTCGCGGCGGCACTTTGGCGCGACGCGGCGTGTATATATATATATATATATATATATATATATATATATATATATATATATATATATATATAATTGCGTACACGCCTAGTACATTAAAGAGTGATTAATGTACTTGTACATTAAATTTAATGCGTAAATTAAAATCAATGTAGATTGATGATTGACAATGATACGACGGTACATGAAAATCAATGTTCCTTGTACATTGAGGAGATATTAAGGCTAAATGTACCGACATTAGTTCAATTTGTCGCCACCACGAGGCAGCACCAAAATAAGGAAAATTTACTAAACAGATAACGTCTGAAAAAATTGCCCGATTTTCAATCTGTAAACGGCAGTGGACTCCTTTTTAAAATAGAATTTACGCTACGAAGCGGTTTTTTCAAAAAATATTTCCAAAAATTTTTTAGAATTTTTTTCTCATAATTCCGGGAAGAAATTAAAAAATGTGGGCTTATAGCGCGATGACGACGTGCTTCCTGAATCCAACGCCGTGTCAACCATGCAAATCAGATGAATAGGAGCGGCGTAAAGTGAAATTTCGGAAAAACACGTCACCCCCCTTCCCGCTCCACACCGTTGCGTCACCCCCCGACCCTTGTGGACGCTCCCTCCACGCGGCCGAACGGCCAAACCCGGCGGCCTGCGGCACGGGAGGAGTCCGCGGCAGGCAAACCGGGCAGGCGGTTTATGCTTCCGTCCCTTTCAATCTCCATATATTTTTCTCCACTTATCACACTAGTGATGCTCTAACACAACCAAACGGTCTCGTATCATCTGTAATAGTCGTATAAAATCATATATATTGTTCACATATTTCCGTTTTCCTTCGAATACCATCAAAAAACTATTTGAAGCATTACTCAAAATATCGATTACGATTTGGAAACTGATTTCAAAAAGAAAATTGAACTAATTGTGTAGATATCACCAATATTCCATGTTCTAACATCTTATTTTACATACATTTTACTTCCAAATCTTCCGTTATCATTACACTACCAGAAAGAATGAGCCGAGATTACGCACGAGCTCTTTTATCCTGCGACTCGATTCAAAACGGCGTTTGTCTCGATAGATTTCACCTGATGAACCTGTTTTCCCAAGTAAAATCGCCGAAGCTAATTTTAAAACTGTTTTCATACTTTCGGACAAATTTGAAAAAGAGATAAAATAGCACACAGGCGAGATGTCTCCAGAATCCAACGCCATATCATACACTGAAATGGGATAAATTAAATTATTTGGAAAAAGTAGAAACAGAAAATCTTCAGTAATGTCAAAATTCTCATTCCGCTCCGAGCAGTCGACCTGTGCGGACCTCTGAGCGCAGCGCTACTCTCAGTAGTAGTAGTAACCATTCATAGTGTTAAGGTGTATTAGCCAAAAGTTTAAGACTACACAGTGCGCAAATTAAACCAAAGTGCAGTGAGCCAATAAGTGATTAACTCTACATCACAATCCATCAACGCTGGCCTCAGCCAGTGCATCGCCGATGCCTTAGCCTTGGTTTATCCAGCCGTCGCGACGGCCAAATGGAGGTCGCGGAAGGCGACGGCCGTGCGTTTCCAGCTCTATACGCTCCAGCGTATCAACCATCGCCATCTCAACATGTGCAGATGTTCTATTATGCAGCACCGGCGGCGTATTCAGTGCAAGCATCAAGTATGCAGCCACATATGCAAAATTATACTCAGCCAAATCAGGTCAGTCATTTTGTGCCAGCAGAAGGTGCAACCTCATCTTCAAGGTGCAGTGATAATACTATTGTAAACTCCGTTTCAAACCAAGTGAACAGTTGCAAATGCGGAAATAGTGACCCCATCCAAAACCCAATCAATCTAAAAAAGTACTTACCAACTGTAATACTAATTATGCTATTCCTACAGAGAATAGATTCAGCAGTCTAGCTGACCTTCACGATGACGATGTTACGAACGCCACCGACCCCCCTATACCTGAAAATGTAAGAATCCCACCCATACACATCAACAATATTACAAACATTATTGAACTAAAGCAGGAAATTAAGACCCAAATTAGTGCGCAGTTCACCGTAACATTTAACAATAACAAATCCAAAGTTAACTTTCAAAAAATAGAAGACTTTAGAAAAGCAATTCAGTATTTCATAAGAACGGAAAAACAATTTCATACGTATAAGGACCCAACCAACAAAAAGTTTTAGATGGTTTTCAAAAACATTCATCCCTCCATCACCCAAGAGGAAATATATAACGACCTGAAGGAACAATACTCTTCCCTCAATAGTGTCACCAGATTACATAAAGATAACCAGCCCATCCCAGTGGTAGCTGCAGAGTTTTCCGGTGAACAATCGATTCAATTAATCCTCCGAACCAGCCAAATCTGCTACTTAAAAGTTAAAGTTGAAAGAAGAAAAACAAATGGAAATATTCAGTGTCTTCGTTGTCTAGACTTTGGACATTCTAAAAATAATTGTTACAAACAAATCTCCTGTATACATTGTGCCGAGAATCATTACTCAGTAAATTGCACCAGTCTAAACCAACCTCCGAAGTGCAGAAACTGCGATGGGGCTCACCGCGCGGATATCCGCACGAATGAATGCCAATACTTTTAAAATATATCCGAAAGTAAAACCAGAATGCCCCTAAACTCCTCTTTAAATATGAGAACTAAACAATCAGCCCCACCCCCTCCGGCACCCTCACCTCCAAATGCCCACCATTTCCCTAGACTCCATAGAACTGCTAACATACCAAATTTCACCCATGAATCAGCATTTAATCGTCCACCAAATAATATCCCACCATATGTCCCAAACCATAATTCACATAGTAGTCTCCCCCAAAACAACTTTCTGAACTCACTTTTCATTCATAATATTATCACTCACATAATAACTCATATAATCAACATCATAAATTCAGTCATCCCAACTATTATTCAAAACATACAACAAGCAATTACTTCTAATTTTAATTTCTCCAATGGCTCAAAGTAACTCAAATCATAAATTAATCCTAATGAACTGGATGCATGTGGCATCAGCAATAAAAAAAACTAACTCCATTTCTTTCTCCAAACACACAATGTTGACATTGCATGTATCACTGAGTCCCACTTAAAACCTCCAGCTACTTTTAAACTACCAGGCTATAATACAGTAAGGAAGGATCAGACTCTTCAGGGGGGTAACTTATCATACTCATTAAAAACACTATCGCCTATTTCGAAGAAAACTCAACATCCATCACTGGCATTGAAGCAATAGCAGTTTCACTTACTTACAGCAACCCGAATATTACTATCATTGCCGCTTATGAACCCCCCAACATAAGAACAAATTTTGCAGGTCTGAATACCTTACTTTCACGTTTACCATCTTACATACTATTAGGAGATCTAAATGCTAAACATGTACAATGGGGGTGCAGAGTCACCAACTAAACTCTCCAGCGGAAATAGACCAAGCAATAACGCAACTAAATAATATAATAACCAACACAATTAGCAAACTTAATCCTGAACGTCCGAACACCCTTCGGAAACACATATCAAATAAACTACCGAAAAGCATTATCAAAATCATAGAAACTAAAAATAAAACTAGAAGATTATGGATGGCACTTAGAATTCCATCACCTAAAAAAGAACTAAATACTCTAACCAAAATCAGTAAAAAAGCTCTAGAGCACTTTAAACAAACTAAATACAATAATATCATACATTCATTAAATACAAGAAATAACTCTCTCTGGAATTTCACGAAAAGTATACTCGAAAAAAAAAACATAATTCCACCACTAGCTACTCCAAATGGAAAAAAATACGCTACTGCCGATAAAACGGAAGTATTATCCGACCATTTCGCATCAACTTTCACACCAAACATCACACCTCCCCTCCCAGATCACACCCAAATCCAATTCGATGCGACTTCCCCTAATTTCAACGTACCGCAGAAAACTAAGTACATCTCTCCACATGAAACTCTAAAAGTTATCAAATCTCTTCCCAATAAAAAAAGCCCCCGGTCTCGACAAAATAAATAATATAATTCTCAAAAACCTACCCAATCCTGCCATAGCTTTCATTGTAAACATATATAATTCATCTTTAAGAACTGGCTACTACCCTACTACCTGGAAACATTCTATAATCCTCCCGATTCCCTAACCCAATAAGAATCATAGCATCCCCGCTAACTATAGACCCATAAGCCTCCTTCCCACTTTAGCAAAAATATTCGAGAAATTAATTCTAACAAGATTAAACAACTATATTAAAAAAATTCACCTCATACCTTTCTACCAATTCGGATTCACTAATAAACTATCCACAGCACACCAACTTTGGCGTATCTCAGAAAATCTCCACTCCTCCTTTCAAAAAAAAAAAACAATATTCAATAGCAGTTTTCATGGACATCGCTAAAGCTTTCGATAGGATATGGCATGAAGGCTTAATTCATAAACTTTTATCTATAGGCACCCCTACATACCTTTTCAAAATAATTAAAAGCTTTCTCACAAATAGAACTTTCTCAGTTACAATCGAAAATCAAAATTCGAACCCCCGCCCCATCACTGCCGGTTTACCTCAAGGATCACCTCTCTCTCTCCACTACTCTATAACTTGTACACAGCCGATAATCCTACATCAAGATTAACAAACATAGCCCAGTTTGCAGATGATACTGTAATCTACATGTCCCACTCCTCAATTAATTACATAGCTAACGAAATCCAATCTCATATAAATAAAATAGAAATCTGGACAACGAAATGGAAGATTAAAATCAACCCCGCGAAATCTACAGCTAAAGTCTTCACTTTCAGACCATATTCCTTCCCCATGCCATTTAAATTGAACAACAATACAATCCCTTGGACTCCTCATAACAATGCCGTTAAATACCTGGGTCTTCACATGGATACTACACTCAACTGGAAAATACACGATACAAAAGTCCAACAAGCCAAAGCCAAAATAATACAACTAAAACCACTTATAAATAACAGTAAACTATCACTAAACAACGGTATCACCTTATACAAAACCATCATTAGACCTCTTCTCCTGTACGCTTGTCCAATTTGGACAAATGCTGCTAAGAATAATATCAACAAAATTCAGGTTATTCAAAACAAATACCTAAGAACTTCACCCACGCCCCCTGGTTCATTTCCAATAAGCAATTACACCACGAACTTAACCTAAAACCCATCGCACAACACATAGCCTTTCTTGCCAATAACTTTTATTCCAACCTAACCCTCATCAATCAAGATAGACATATAAATTTAGGAAAATATAATGAAAACCCAACTAGAATAAAAAACAGATATCCAGTTCATTCTTTTTTAAACATTTTTTCAAACCTCAGTAATTTTTAGAGGTGCTCGGTGAGTCCCCTCGTCAATTGTAGTTTAGAGTTAGTATATAAGAACTAGATATAAGTCAACTATACAAATGAAGAGTTTCATGTAAACTAAACTTTGTAAGTCAATCCTATAGAAAATAAAATTTAAAAAAATGTCAAAATTCTATTTCGCGGCACTGCCCGACGATCTCATGGCTAGAGTCCGGATTCTAATGAAATTACATATGTTTCTATGTACTGTACTGAAATTTGTGATCTCGGCAAATTGTTAAAATCTTAACAAATATCTAATTTTTTCGTCACATATTTTGTACATTATGTATGTATGTATTTTACACACTTTGCTGATTTTACAATTTTTTACAAATCTACCAAAAATCTTGAAATTTTTTCCGATAACATATTTGGTTAATTTTGAAAAAGGTTTCTTTTAAATTTGTTTCATTTTTTGTTTAGCAATAACCATTTTTTTATATTAATTCAGAAATGTCTCACGTAAAGATATTGAAGAGAGTGCTAAAAGATTCTGCTCGTCCTTGAGTTTTCTACGTACGTACCATTGTTGTCATTGCTGACAGAGATAAATGCATCTTCTTACACAGACAGTAGGCAGAGAAAGTATTTATTTTTAAATTCGATTTAATGAATATTTTATTTATAGAATTTCAAATTGTGAACATTTTACTTTCTTCCTCTTCTCAATCCCCTTCTCAATCTAAGAAGAGAAAGTTATGTAATCGTGCACGGGAAAACTCTTATTGCCGGGCCCTGGTAACGTAAATGTGGATAAATTCTGTTGCAATATAAAAAAAATACTTCTTATAACTCGTGATGTAGTGAAAATACAATATTTGTGTGTCCTTGATACCTAAAAATCGATTGACGCCAAAACGTGTCTGTTCGTCAACGCTAACGCCTAAACCGTTCTGCGAATTTTCACCAAAATTGATATTCCCCAATCTACCTGAAAGAACTCACGCCTTTGGGAGATTCAAACGAATATTTTGATTTTTGAGGGTACTTTACATTAAGCCTCAAACTCATTTTCAAAATCTTCTCAAAAGTCACCAAATTATTTGATTAAATTTTGTCCTCGGATAGCGTACAGAACGCAAGAGAAATGTGCAAGTATGGTGTTTGTTGACATCCCTTATTTTTAGAAAATCGCTAACGTGCAATGTTTTGGGGCGTATTCCAACATTTATAATAATGATGATATATTTTTTCCTTACTGAAATCTGTTCTGACAGATATGGAAATAAGATCATGTACAATTTTTAGAGAAATATGAATAGTTTTCCTGCAATTTCGGGTGGCAATTTGGCAATTAAAAATTGTAACGTTTTCGCAAAAAAAGCTTCAATTTTTTTGTTTAAAGACAATAAAAAATATGATGCTGGTCCCGTTTTCGCCCAACCCGCCGTATTTTCGAAGATTGCAAAGGTCATGTAAGTTAATTGAAAAACCGCGTTGTTTTAGAGTAATTTGGGAATGAAATTGATATATAGATAATAATTAAATACATATATTTAAAAAATTCTCAAAAACCACTACAATTTTTTTTCCACGGATAGAAGGAACGCTTAAAAGAATTACCTTTTTCGTTGAACTCTATCAATTTTCGAAAATTGCAAATTTAGAAAGTATGTGATGTATCATCGTTAGCTTTTATTTGAAATTGTATTGTAAGGATACTTACACAGTGTAATTGTACTAAATGTTTTCTAATGAAATTTGATGTTACATATTGCAGGAAAATCTGATTTTACATTTTCGTTTTTTAGCGTTTTCCTTATATATTTATGTTCATATTTTGCCATTTCATTCTACAAATTTTTCCGGACTTACGCGTGGCATACATATTAATACTACGCTCAAGCTGGGAAGTGAGATTAGTACATTGCTGATCGCACATAGTTTATAGACAGTTGAGCAATATTTAAATACTTGTATTTGAAATATGTATTTTTGTATTTAAAAACGCTATTTTTGAGTGATGTTGGCAAAATAAGTTACTTTAGTTAACAATGTGTCACAAAACGTTTATTAATCAAATACGCTTTCATAATTGTTATTTATTGTTTAAATTATTATTTTGTTTTTATATATATATATATATATATATATATATATATATATATATATATATATATATAATCTCCACTTCGTCATTGCACAATGTTCTCGCCCACTGAAAACTGCTCACCGCCCTCTTCCTACGCTTGGGCATATCGAATTGCTCTAGTGTAGCACGCAGCCCGCCGAAGAACGCGGCGAGATGTCTGCGGAGGTCAGGAAAGTCACGCTATCAGAACAGCAGTGTGCCAGAGGTGCGACCCTACTTCCAGGTCAGAAGGGTGACTGTACACTTGAGCGCGTGCCCTGGCGGCGCTGGGCTTGGAAAGAAAGGAGCGTGAAATGAGGAGCAAACATTCAAAACGTGACAAGTCAACCGCCTTTTCGAGAAAAACGCGAAATATTATAGCATCAAATTTATGCTAATATTTTATTTGTACTCAATTCTTAATTATGTAATAATAATAGCTATATATATTATTAATATAAAATTTAAATGTATGTTTGGTTAAATTTTAGCGTGAGTTTCGCGTCAGATATGTCTCATTCCGAATGAATGCGAAGGACATCATCCATTGATTGAATGACAGCTGGACATATCCTGATTTGAATGGAATGGAAAATAAATTCTTTTTAATGAAATTCATAAAAATATATTGGGAAAATTAACATTCATTTTCTTGCATCTTTTTTGTGCAGCTTTGTGCACAAATCCGTTATTGCAAATTTTATTAAAAAGTATATAATTTATATTTTATATATTATTTTATATATTATTAAAGTAAGAATATCCCGACTTACAGAATTTTATACAAATCCATTGACACGTTTGGCGGAAAAAAGAGCGTCTTCATTTTTCCTCCTTTTATCAAGAAACAATTATTTTTGACATATTTTTAAAAAATATCTTAGGCTTCCTTACCTTACGGTTTGAACGATTCATGTTTCGTGATTTTCATTTTGTTCTTTTTTTCTTTCTTTTCGTTTTCTCGAACGCTCGGTAATGTCACTAACAGACACCTCCACTTCCATGGCTCAGAATTATTCGATGTAGGATAATATGTTCCTCCAATTCAACAGTAAATAGCGATATTGAAGCAAAATGTTTCACATATAGAAAGAACAATTTCATGTCCATTTCGTGGTCAGTAGCTAACTGACTGATTCTCTATATTATGAAGTTGTAAAAATTTCAGGTAATTGAACAGTTACTGCTTTAAATATTGCAAGTGAGGATTAGCCAAAATACCTGGAAAAGCTTCTCATTGTTTCTCTCGAGCGGCCGGGGAAAATCCGGAGGCCCAAGGAACCCCAACCCATCGGGACTCAAAACAGGAAGTATGAGCCAATGCTTTCTAAAAACTAAGGTTTGGAAATGCCTTTTTTATGCATCTTTTATAATAATAGAAATCAAAAGTTTACCTTTCCCTCTAAATAAACGGTAAATGACTCATTTGCTACTACATGGTAAATAGCAATAAAATCATAAAGAGAAGGATTGTTGACAGGTCACTTGTAGTTCATAAACATTTCATTAGTCAAAAGGTGATTCTGTAAGACAATTTCACTACAGTTCTGGATGGAGTGGAGGGGAGTCAGATTAGAGAGTGCAAATTTGTTGCTGATCTCACACGGAATTTTACATGTACGCGTATATAAAAGAACAGTTTGTTCATACGATTATCGATTATCGATTCTTTTCATTCACAAACTACTCATCAAGCTTAAAACATCGATAATAAACATCAGGTTTCATAAATGTTTCATTTTTTTACGAAATATGTTCATGTGTCTATACAAAATCTATGTTTTGAAAATATCAACATCAATGTTGCGTCCCTATGTGCGACACCTAGATGAGAATCACCGATTTAATACTTTTGCATTCTGATTCACATTCCCTAATAGAAGGTTTATCAGTGAGACCGGTAAACCATGTTTTACTAGTAGTATATTAAATCTTATAAATTGAATTGCTACTCGATTAAATGTTACAGAAAAGCGTGTACGATCTTCAGAAAAATAGTATCTCAGTGTAGAAATGTAAAAGTTGCCGAATTAATAACTGTACAACAAAACATAATTTATCCGCGTCATAGACGGATATTCCTCTTCTAGTATGGTATTCCTATCTAAGGGTTAAAATTTTATTGCTTTCATGACAATTCAACGCATTAAAAAAAAACATAAATGTGTCACAATACAATGATTCACACTATATCCTTTTACATTATCATTTACGTAGTTTGTACCAAAATGACGCACCGGAAATTACTTATTCCCATCTTCAAGTTTATACAAATATAACAGATTAATTTTATATCAAATTAACATACCAAGTAAGCTGGGACATGTCATGATTCTTAATATTAGATTTCAATGTTTGTTAGAGCGTTGGATTCAGGATGCATCTCGCCTGCGCGCTATTTTACTACTTCTTCAAATTTGTCTGAAAGTATGAAAACAGTTTTAAAATTAGCTTCGGCGATTTTACATGGGAAAGAAGGTTCATCAGGTGAAATCTATCAAGGAGACAAACGCCGTATTGAGATCCAAAATAGAGTCGCAGGATAAATGAGCTCGTGCGTAATCTCGGCTCATTCTTTCTGGTAGTGGAATGATAACGGAAGATTTGGAAGTAAAATGTATGTAAAATAAGATGTTAGAACTTGGAATATTGGTGATATCTACACAATTAGTTCAATTTTCTTTTTGAAATCAGTTTCCAAATCGGAATCGATATTTTGGGTAATACCTCAAATAATGTTTTGATGGTATTCGAAGGAAGACGGAAATATGTGAACAATATATATGGTTTTATATGATTACAGATGAT
The DNA here is from genome assembly GCA_011170035.1 of Teleogryllus occipitalis. NCBI lineage: Eukaryota > Metazoa > Arthropoda > Insecta > Orthoptera > Gryllidae > Teleogryllus > Teleogryllus occipitalis. The sequence continues at coordinate 27,983 of BLKR01003841.1, forward strand.
ACGAGACCGTTTGGTTGTGTTAGAGCAACACTAGTTTGATAAGTGGAGAAAAATATATTGAGATTGAAAGGGACGAAAACATAAACCGACTGCCCGGCTTGCCTGCCTGAGAACACGGACTCCTCCCGTGCCGCAGGCCGCCGGGTTTGGCCGTTCGGCCGCGTGGAGGGAGCGCCCACAAGGGTCGGGTGGGTGACGCAACGGTGTGGAGCGCGAAGGGGGTTGACGTATTTTTCCGAAATTTCACTTTACGCCGCTCCTATTCATCTGATTTGCATGGTTGACACGGCATTGGATTCAGGAAGCACGTCGTGATCGCGCTATAAGCCCACATTTTTTAATTTCTTCCCGTAACTATGAGAAAAAAATTCTAAAAATTTTTGGAAATATTTTTTGAAAAAAAGGCTTCGTAGTGTAAATTCTACTTTAAAAAGGAGTCCACTACCGTTTACAGATTGAAAATCGAACAATCTTTTCAGACGTTATCGGTCTAGTAAATTCCCTGTGATGGTGCTGCGATCTATTGATTTTTCCTATAAGTATTTTTCGGTACATTAAGCCTTAACGTACTTGTGCATTAAATTTAATGCTTAAATTAAAATCAATAGACCAGTAGATTCAATGTACATCATTAATTAATGTACCCTCTCCCTCAGAAAAAATGTCGTTCAAAATTCTATCTTCCACACCGCGCCGACAAACTTGGACACCCCTCGGCCTGAGGGAGGGCAGGGGGAGGGACGCGTTGACCAATCGCTAGCAGGTAGAACCACAGTTGTCTGCGATTGGTGCAACATCCCAAGGGGCAGAAAGAACGCAGTGTCAGGGGGAGGGGGCTAGTTCGTTTACGTACGAGACGGAAATATCGTCATATTTCCCTGCCGAAGGAAATAGTTTGCCTGCGCGTACGCCACGACGAAAAAAATATTTCTAAGCCGGGTTTTCCGTCCAGAATGATTGTCTATAGACCAGTAAATATTTATCATTTTAGCAACAATTATTCTAACTTTTAGTAATCGATTTGTAACTCCTGACAAACTGCTATTTTGAGATATTCATTTCAGGCACAATTTGCGGAGCCTTCCCGGCCGTTCTAACGCATATTTTGAATTTGTTTATAAAATTGTTGCAAAATTGTTAATTCGCTGTTTTTGGTTCTGGGACATCGGGAGACTCTCCCCACTTTAGATTTGCAAAATTTGGAAATTGTTTATAAATTTGCAATTGTTGCAAATTTTTTATTGTCTAATCTGAATGGCGTTTAAATGTGATGCAAAATTCCGGAATCCGTTCGGTGCTATTATATCTCGTTCTCGAGATATGTAATTGTTTATAAGAAATTAACATCTTAGTAGACCCCATTTGTTTGCGCTTAATTCATTCGCGCTAGCAGAATAGCGTGGGATGGGCATACTGAAAAAACAGTTCTCCTATGCCGCGCTTTTGCCTGCCACATACGCTTAAAATGCACTTGCTTGTAAACAAATTCTGTGGCCAATTTAATTATGCTAAATTCGTATTTTTACGGCGAGTATAAGCATAACTTTTATTTGGTTTTTATATTCTCTTTTAAGTCCTACAATTTGCAAGTCGATATATTTATCAAGTAGGAAAGAAATTGATTATAAAAAAAATATTTTTCAAGGTGCATTACGCCCAAACAATTGTTTCTGTTTTTCTATCAAAGGGATGTTGAGCAACCGAATAACTGTATTATTAATTTTTTTTTAAGTCCCCTGTTAACACCGAGAGTCAGAAACTATTTGTTCCTCTTGTTTAACCATTACCATTAGAAAATAGGGAAACATATTGCTTAGCTGTTTCCTATAAACTGCACTGGATTGGATGAAGTAGTGTTAAGGTTTTCAAATACAGAAATATTCAATTTTGTGTTTTGAAAGATCACATGAGTAGAATCACACATGACAATATTTACACAAGTATAGAAATTTCTAAATAAACGTATATAAACTTTAAGTTAATATTTTCAATTCAATTTATCATTCCTTTCTAAAACTGTTAATTTGATGATTTCATTGTATAATATTCAAATCAGAGCTTTATGTGCTAAATCTACGCATTGTTAATACATATTTTTAAACAACATTAATATATTTAATATACATTTAAAAGGTTTTTAAATTGGCGAACGTTTCAATGAAATTTCATGAATTCCTAAATGCTTGAAAATAAATACTTGTAAAATTAAATAATTGTAGCGTGTAAAAATATAACAAACTCACGTATTTGGTAAAACGAGTAAAACGATTACTAAAAGAAAGCAAAACAGATGTTATAACAATTCAAAGAAATTTAGCGTTTGTTTACAGTTTAGTAAATATCAATGCACTAGCATTTCCCAGTGAAAATACATAGAACGAACTTGGTGGTCAAGTGATATGACCTTCCCAACACAGACTACATTTCAGTATCGTCAGAGTTCGAAGGTGGTTTGTTGGCCGCCATTCTACGAATCTATCAAAACCTTGAATTTTGCACGACCATCTGTACAGGGAGAACGTAGCGGTTTATTAAACGGAAACGGGCCATTCGAGGTATCTAATGTGCACTCTTTGAAAACGTTTAACCATTATAAACTATCCCTAAGAAAAATTTCAAATAAACAATGTTAAAGGTCACCAGCTTAACATTGCCTTTACTATTTGAATGTTTTCAACATCCCCAAAACCAACAGAAAACCCATGTTTTTACAGGTTATTATAAAACCAATTCAATAAATATAAGCATTTATTCACGTTATTATTTTTAAAACACTCAAATATCTACGATGTTATTTGATTCATGTCTTCATCGAAGATCTGAGATTAAAAAACTGATAAGCAGAGAAAATTAAAGTAATTTTTAGTGATTGATGAAGTTGAATGATCAAACGAAAAACAATGTTTCTTGCTTCATATAATGCTATCGTGTTTAACAGACATGTAATTACATGTGATACCTATATTTAAACATCCAAACTAATGAAAATTTTCAAAATTAAAATCATCAATAAAACGTTGATTCATCAGCAAGGATTATATTATTAAATACTTTTTTGAGATTCATGTGCTCCTGTGTGAATAACGTAGTAAACGTGATTCGTATGATCCAGTTTCTCAGAATAATACAAAACCTGCTAGACACATATACTAAACATAATAGTTGTCAAATAGTTATTTACGACAAGAGTATCATAAGATATCTTATTACAATACGAAATTGGAGAATTATCAAACAAGACTCTTTAGCCGAAATTGTTAACCAATTGAATATTGCAATATAATGTTACCATTTGAATATCATAGAAAGTAAGACGCAATTTGTCAAAATTCATGTGAACTATAATGTTTCTTTAAATTTTACTCCTTATCCTCCGAAAGATGTGTGACAGTACTTATGTTAACAGTTATACTGCCGTGGGTTTAATTAATTAGTTTTCAGTACGCAAATTATTGTTTTTGGTTTTAAAGAAGCATGGATATACAGAGTATCGGGGAAGGAAACGTCGAAAGTTTGAAAATAGTAGTTTACGATATAAGTGTCGTAAAGCATCTTATTACAATACGAGATTGGAAGATTGCCAAACGAGGCCGTTAGGCCGAGTTTGGTAACCAATCGAGTATTGTAATAAGATGTTACGACACGTATATCGTACAACGTTTTATCCACTTTGTAAAAATTAGTTAGATTTAATCTAAAAGATCGTCCTACGCGTTCGTTTAGTACTAACGATTTATTTTCTAGAAGTGGCGACACTGTTTCTAACAATGATAACAATTGAAACACATTTGGTGTCAACCTCAAGCTTTGTGTATTCTTTCCACGGTGTAAGAGTATTTTTTTCCAATATGAGTGACAGCAGCTGTGATTCTGACATCGAAATAGCAGCAAATGCTGCTCTAGACACGCTATTACCAGAGAAATCACGAAAAAAATATGAGCGTGAATACACTTTATTTAGAGACTGGAGTGCAACCAAACATATTAAAACCATTTCGGAAAAAGTTATGATGGCGTACTTCTCTGGTAAGTCTAAAAAAGAGAAACCCTCAAGTCTATGGTCACATTATTCCATGTTAAAGAGTACAATATTACTTAATGATAATGTGGACATAAGTAAGTTCACACAATTGATAGCTTTCTTAAAAAGAAAGAGCGAAGGATACATGAGCAAGAAATCTAAAATATTTTCGAAAGATGACATACATAAATTTTTAATAGAGGCAGATAATGAAATTTATTTAATGATGAAGGTGACATTAATAGTTGGCGTTTTTGGAGCTTGCCGTAGAGAGGAATTTTAATAGTAGGAATCAAGCTAGTCGCGGAATAACCCATTACAAAACGAGTGTCGTAATGAAGTACTTTACCGCACTGGGTGCGGTAAAGAGCTTCATTACGACACTGAACCTAATGTCGTAATGTTTGACTTTACCTAACCAAAGTGGATAAAAGCTGTTTAAACAATTTTAATCATACTTTGTCTAATAAACTACATAGATATTTTGAATGGCTGAGCTGCAATAAACACGCAAATTTTGGTTTGAAAATATGATTTCTACGCAAAACTTTGCATTCTAGAATCATGTAAACAAACCAGAAACATGTAACATGTTTATTATTAACAATACAAATTAATATATTAGTTCAGGAAAAAATTAACCGAGAAATAGAAAAGCAGTCGAACTGTGAAAATTGGGTGCTTTTTTATTTCTAGGTTAATTTTTCTTTCTGATCAAATGTATTCATTTATTTTGTGAATCATAAACAATTTAGATATTAATGAAGTGTTTATATGCTTCTACAACGCGAATAGTTGCCTAGAAAACATATATCCAAACCAACTTTTGAATGTTTCTTGCGGCTTAGCCATTTGGAATATCCGTGTAGTTTATTAGACAAAATAAGCTTAAAATTGTCTTAACAGCTATTTTTCGAAGATTCGACATTTCTTCCCCGAATATCCTGTATATAAAAGGCTTGATTTCTGTTGGTTCGCGACGGAACGGCGTTCCGGTTCTTTGGGAATAATTATGAAATTATATTATATATAAATAGATATTGCTATTATATTAATAATTAATTTAAGGCGCGTTTCGGGGCCTAAGATTTTAAAAATAAAAGATATATGTATCATAATAACTCTTATGACGACACTGTTCTCAGTTATGTCAAGTTTTAATTTAGAGAATCAAAGTGAATGGTCTAAGTTTTCTCACCTAAATAAAGTTTATCTTACTATACATAATATTTACAAAGTGTTTAATGTTCAAAACAAGTGTTGCCTCAACAGCATATATTTTCACGTATTATTCGTAATTGCTATGCAATATTCAATACGGACTATGTGAACCTGCAAAAAAGGAACAAAAAAAAAGACCTACTGCAGCAGAAAATATTTTCTACTCGTCGGGATTCGAACTCGGGTCTTTAAAGCTAACTCACCTGACAGGTTCCCCCTCACCACCAGGTACACGACAAGACTACCTCCTTTCCGATGCGAAAAGAAAGTGAAGCATTTGCAGTTTAAAAAAAACAGGGTGTTCAATTTATCTTAATACAAGATCTATTTTTAAAAAAGAGATTTCATTAAACAAAAATCTCTAGCGTTCATATTGTTTTTCGACAATGTTATAAAGATCAGTCGGGGCTAATATTATACTGTAGAAAGTTGGGGTTAATGTATTACACTTTAAGAGTTGTTATTTATTTATGTCCAAAATTAACAAGAAAATGACAAATGATGGGAAATATATTCTATTATAATGACCATATAGCAAACACTCAGAATGTAACAATATTTGGGAGGAAAAAAATCAAAACTAAAATGCCTAATTTTTCCAGTCAAAAAATTTACCACCGTGATATAAATCTTTTGATGTTACTTCGTTATTTTTTATGACACAATATTTTTGAAAATAGGTTATCATTAAGAAAGAATTAATATTCTTTTCTGCGTTAAAATAATGCAATAATATTAATCGTGTCATGATATATACAGCCTCAAATTTGTGGGGCTAATATGATACAACTTAAGAGGCTAATGTAATACGGGTGTCGGGGCTATTTTGATACACTTTGATAACACGCAGACAACTGGAAGGGATTTTTTTATGTTTAATATTACATCAAAGGCGCTAAAATTCCGATTTGATGTTGATAAACTATCCAAGTGTTTATCTGAGAAAGAAAGACCAGGCGACAATTCATATAGATTACCTCGTTCTCCTCCCTACCCAGTACATGGTGATTCACTTATGATTATCAATTGGCGGAAGCTTCTGCTGTTTCAGTGCAGTTACTGATTTTTCACTGGAATCACAAGGAACCAGGCCTACAATAGGAGCTAACGGCATCCCTTCAACTCCAGATATCAACTGTTCTCATCCAGTACTTTTGAGATCCAGTACTGTTGGAAAAAAAATTTAAAAAAACAGTAGCCCTCCAAAGAATAAGGAAGCGGTTAGACCCAATAGCAGCAATCATTACTAGTGAAGAGTGGATCATTACTAGGAAAGAGTGGAGTGTTTAATTTACATTAATTTAATATCTATTTTTAAAAAGAGATTTCATGAAACAAAAATCTCTAGCGTTAATATTTGTTTTCGACAATGTTAATAGGTATTTGTTTGCAATTTTCGAAAATTCAGATCGTTCGCCCAAAATTGAACGTACGCCACTTTTAAACATCTTGTGCTTCGAGGAATAGATTTACAGAAAAATTGGAGCTCTTTTTGAGGAAATTATGTAAATATGATGGGGTTTGGTGTAAAGTACCTTCAAAATTAAAAGATTCGTTTCAAATTCGAAGATTCATAATATTAGCCAGATCGTTCAAGGAATATCCATTTTGGTGAAAATCGTGTTTACTTTAGGCTCTAGAATTACTCACACGGAGACGGATTCACAAAGAGGTTTTTTGGAAAATCACCTTTTCGGGTTCAAAAAACATGCGTTTTGACAGCCTTGTGTATAGAAAATAAAAGAACAATACCAACAATCCCCTTTTTTCGAACTAACTACTTACAAAACGTGTTTTCTGTGAAAATTTCGACACATCCCTCTACAGCATTACGTAACTCTCTTTACACGTGGAGGTAAAAATATTCCAGCGTTACTGGGATTTGAACTCGGATCCCTGTGGTCCGTAGGTCTGGCTCGACCGCACTGTGCTATCACAGATATTTCTCATCACGCTGTCCAAGCACACCTATTACGAAAAGAATAGTTACGTGATATTCATTGTACTTAGATTTTTTATTAGAGGAATGTTCTACATGTGTCAAAGGTATCAAATTTGCAACAAGAATTCAAACGATTACAACCCACGCAACTACATAGCTCATTTTACTTAGAAATGTTTTCAACCAGAAGCCGTGGTCTTTAGAACCCTCTGTGGAAGTCGTTCTCGGTCTTATCTTTCGGTGACTATGGCCAAGGTTGAATTACGTCACAGATGAAAGTTGCGATAACGCTAGAGCTCAACACGGGCGCGCATGCAGACGTTCTGAAGCCAGAATCGCAATAGGGGCATATTTATATGCGATTCTTAAAGACATTAACACACTAAAATAAGTAGTGGCGCCCCAAAACACATGCTTTATGTGATATTTATAATGGATACGAATGATTATAACTATACAATTAACCGCAAAATTGTTTCTACCCGCAAAAATTATTCGCCGTGGATGAGATTCGATCTTACGTGCCTAAGCTTCTCCAACAGTGCGCTTACCTGCTATACCACAGAAACTCTTATAACGTTCGTCTCTCGCAGAGATGATTTTAAACTGTCATGTATCACAGATTTGACTAATAAAGAACGTGCGGCGTTTAGATGCTTGTGTTAACTACAGACGGACAAACAGACGTTTTGTCGTAAATAGATTTTTTAGTAACAAGGACCCACAAAACATGGATTCTATCTACAAACGTATTGACGTAATGCACTATATAAAAGAATAAAATTTATCTACTTTTGTCGTGACCAGTGATCGGAATTTAGAGGTTTTTGTCGGAAAATCCCCGTCTCTCGGCGCATGATTACAAAACTTTTTCTTCTTACCACATAATTACCAGAAAGGAAGAAAAAATTGTTTTTCATTGTTTCTATTCAACGAAAATTTTCAATCAATTCCAAAGGTGAAATGATCAGTAAATATTAAAAAGAGATTTATCAAAAATATGAAATGAAATACAATAAGAAAGGAATCTTCTGTTCTTTATTTGGTATTCTTAACAAATCTATAGGAAAATCATAATAAAGGCATTATTTCAACAACATTCGAATATTATTGTTAGAATCTGTGGGGAAACAGTTAATGCCGGGTCCTGGTACAGAGGTCCTGGTAAAAGGGTTAACTAATGTTGTGAAATGTAGAAAAAAAACTTTAACTCGTGTTGCCCGAAACCAATGTTTTGTGGGTCGTTGATACAGAAAAATCGAACGACGACGAAAAGCCTGTACGTTTGTTGGTCTGTTGATGTGTCTGTTCTTGTGTCTGTTCGTCTGTCTGTAATTTTCAAAAAAAATTATATGACCTTATAGAAAGAATTATTCATGGACAACAAATTTCATTTGAAAGAAAAATCTGGGTTCAATTTTAGAGTTGTAGGAAAACGCCGAAAAAATTCAAACTTTTCCAATTTTCGAAAATTCAGAGTTTACCGTGGACATAGGACGTGTGTCGCCTTTATAAGTGTATTTTACTCTATTCTTAGAAGAAATTTAATGAAAAAATTTGGGGTCGTTTTTGAGAAACTTTTGAAAATGACCGACGGCTTCATGTAATGTACCCTCAAATTTTAAAGAATGATTTTTAAAATCTCAAAGTTTCAACTAGAATCACATCGACAAGGGATTCTTCAATTTGGAAAAGATCGTACGATCTGTTTAGGCGCTAGTAGTGTTCACAGATGGACGGAGAGACGGACAGACGCAGACAGACTGACGTTTTGCTTTCAATTGGTGTTTTGGCATCAAAGACCCACAAAACAGGAATTATGGTTACATCACGTGTTAGAGATTTTTTCTCTTAATTTAGTAACTGGATTTATCCACTCCTTTGTTTTCAGGGCCCGGCAATACATTTTTTCTGCCGAAAATTCGCCGTTTTTTTCGCGGAGCATTACATAACTTTCTCTATACTACGTATATTACTCCGTATGTATGTGCGTATACGAGAAAGTAAAATGTTACGTAATTCTACGGAGGAAATCGGCTAATTTTCGACAAAAAAAACTGTAATTTCTGGGCCCTGGTGTCAAAAAAAGTGGATAAATTCAGTTGATAAATATAGAATAAAATCCCTTTAGCATGTGGTGTAGCCCAGGTGTAGCCAGAAGCCAGGTTTGGTGGGTAGTAAATACAAAAAAAAAACGATTAATTGTAAAACGTATTTTCTTCTATGAACAATGCTAGCGGCTAAACTGTTCAGGCAATTTTCTCCAAAGTTGATATTCCGCAAGCGATCTGGCTGATGTTGAGCCCTCCTGAATTTCAAATCAATATTTTATTTTTCGATGGTACTCTACAAGAAGCCCCTGAAACATTTTCAAAAATTTAAAAATGACATGAACTTTCTGGTTAAATTTTAAATTTTATTGCCGGATAGCGTAATGGACGCTATAAGACGATGGCGGAGATGATTTTCGTTCATATACTGAATTTTTCCAAAAATGCAAGAAAACAATTTTTTTCGCCGTTTTCCTACAACTTAAGTATTGAAGATAGTTTGTTTCCTTAATGAAATGTGTTCATCAAAAACAGATCTTCAAATATTCCTTTCAAATAATCAGTCCTTTAATAAAGATCACGTACAATTGTTTAAAAATATAAGTACTTTAGATAATTTTACAATTTTTGAAATAGCAAATTTGAATTTCCCCCGCTTCGTTTGACGAGCTGTCATTCTGAATTTCTTTTGAATTCTGATGATTGTCGGGACGGACAAGGCGCTATTACGACGCTGTATTTTTCATTTAATGTCAAAAACAGTTAAAAATTGTGTGTAATGTACTGTAGGGAGAAATGTATTCTGTGAACGTTTTCTTAAATTTTGGTATCCCCGTGCCCTAACTCATATACAAGACGAATTCTGAGTACAGAAAGAAACTAGCGTTTATTCTTCAAATCGCACGAGCGTTTGCTCTTCGAGTTGCATTGATTTAATTGAAATTATCTCAATGAGGTTTTCTCTCTTAATAATAGTATTTAAATATAACCTGAAAGAAAAACAGAACATACCGGAATTTTGAAGGAACATTTATTACAAAAATTTGATATTTTGTTGTTATAATATTCAACTATGGATATTTGAGATGTGTTTCCGAGAAGTTCATTGTTGGCGACATGAATGGGAAAGATATAACATACGGCGGCTTTGGCCGGTATTACACTATAAAAGTTATATGACATATCTTTAATAAAGAACTTTGTGGCAGTCCTTGAACTTTGATGAGAAAACTTTGACAAAGAAATTTCATGAGCGTATTACATTTCGTCCAAATTTAATGTAGGTTTGCTCGCCATTTACAATCAATTACGCACAAATAGTTATGTTTTGCTACTTTATGTTTTATTATAACTAATCTATGTTTAATGCTAATGTAGCAAAAGGTAAAGAAGAAAACGTTTGAGGGTGAGGCTTTAGAACAACGCCATGGTGTGGTTATGGGTCGCACATTGTGAAGCATTAATTAAAGACCTTCGAAATGAAGAATTATTTGAGGATGGATGAGGAAACATTCAATTTTCTTTGTCGTTCTTCCTTCTTTCGAAATTCAGTCCTCTGATAGGGAAGTTTAAAAAAATTATCTTCCTGAACTGGGCATTTTCCAAACACCATATTTTCCACTTCCCGGGAAAATGTGTTCTACAAACGTTAATTCATTTGGTTTTACTTTTGTAGTTCGGATGGACAGTATTATATAAACATTCTAATTACTCGCACTCAGCAATTATGACTTTGGTTGAAGCAATACCCCTATATCGGACGCCATGTTACCAAATATGATAAAACTTGGAAGCCGGAGACTACATTTTATCCAAGAAATTTTCTAAAAGAAATCTTTTATAAAATATTGGCTATTACACTGTCATATTTCTTTTATAAAATATCTTTGACAAAGATCTTTTACAGTGTAATACCGGCCTTTATTTACTTAACGTTAATGTTAGAATATCTCTACGTTCAATAAAATGTAATCAAGTTTGAAGTCGAGAAGTATATATATACGCAGATATGCATTAGGTAATACGTATTTATAATAGTATTCATTCATTTACTTTCCAAATTATTTTACCTTTCTCAATAACTAAAGTAGCAAATTAAAATAGATTTTGAAATAGAGTTCGCAGCGAAAATGAAATGTTTTAGCGGGCTTACTGCTTTCCGGGGCATCTATAACTGTTTAATTTCTTAATTATTTATGAAGAGACTAATTATGATTTGTTTGGTTGTACTTGTAGATCATCATTTAAAAGAAAATATAATATTTAAGAATGATTTTAGAATATGTTGAGATCAGGCAAAAATAATTTTATGTATTTGAAACACGAATTAGTGGTCCATAAACAAGACTTATAAGAACATTTAATCACAGCAATTCTAATTGAAAAACAAAACAATTTTAACAGGAATTGATAAGCAAATATGTGTGCAATTTTGGCAGCGTCAATTGTTGCTGCCCTCAGTCATTGTCATTGTTGCGCTCATTGCCGACGCTTCTGAGGTTGATGCTCTCTTCAGCTGCCTGTCCCAGTTGGGACTCTACAGCCAGGTGTTAGTGGTGTGGGATTTTTCTTATCCTAGTTTTGCCTCCACTCCCCCGTACTGAGACGGGGATTGGTAAACTAGGAAAAATAACATAGGGGTTAATACATTTTATGTTGGACAGGCTATTTTATTAGGCCTTTAGGAAGACGGAAATGGGGGTGGAAAAAATGATTAAATGTTTTTATTGGTTTTTCCTTTCTCGCACTTACTGTCGTAAGAAGAAAAGGTATTTTAATCGTGCACCAGAATGCGGCGAATTTTTGGCAGAAAAACCGTCCCATCCTGGTAAAGAAAAAGTAAATAAATTTATTTGCTAAATTTAGGGTGAAATCCTTTAACGCGTTGTGTTGCCAGAATTCATGTTTTTCTTTTTTTTTGTTATTTAAGGTCGCATCAACATCTAAGGTCATTAGCGACCACTATTGCTGTTAACGGTATGGTAACTATGTGAATGAAACGATATGGTGATTGATGATAAGGGGTGAAAGGACGAACACAAATACAACCATGCCCGAGGCGGGACTCGAATCCGCGACCCTTCGGTCCGAGATCACTACAACACTACTGCCTTAGCGATCTCGGCCACCGGGCCGGCAATTCATGTTTTGTGGATCGCTGTTACCGAAAAATTGAATGACGGCAAAACGTTTGTCTATCAGTCTTCCGTCTGCGAACAACGCTAGGGGTTAAATTGTTCAACCGATATTGTCCAAAATTGATAATACCCAAACGATCTTGTTGATATCACGCTCCCATTAATTCGAAACCGATATTTTAATTTTGGGAGGTACTTTACATAAAGCCCCAGAGATATTTTCAAAATTTTCTCCAAAGCGGCGTCATCGGTTTTGATTATTTTTTTTCCATAATCTCAAGAGCGTTTAAGAGAATGGTGCAGATCTCATGTAGGCGTCTGTCTGTCCGTCTGTAGTTAACACAAGCATCTAAACGCCGCACGTTCTTTTTTAGTCAAATCTGTGATACATGACAGTTTAAAATCATCTTTGTGACAGACAAAAGTTATAAGAGTTTCTGTGGTATAGCAGGTAAGCGCACTGTTGGAGAAGCTTAGGCACGTAAGATCGAATCTCATCCACGGCGAATAATTTTTGCGAGTAGAAACAATTTTGCGGTTAATTGTATAGTTATAATTCATTCGTCGTATGACCGTCGTCGAGTGAGGACGTGCCGGAGCGCAGGTAGCAAAACGAGGCTTATAGCAGGTGTCTGGTGAGCGGCGAGTGCTGAAGCTACAGTGAATTCCAGCAGTTTATTTCTAGGCAAGTAAACTTTCTTTTACTCTCTTTCTCCCAATTTTACTGTCTCTGATATCACAATATCTTACTTCTATATCTCTGGAATTGTGTTATTCTCTAAAGTCTGTTAAATTTTTTCCCTTGTCTATTAATTTTATCCCTTCTCATTTCTTGTCCGTTTTCTGATAATATGTCTTTCTTTCTCTTATTTAGTCTATTTTTTCCCTACTCTACTCTTGTTTTCCTCTCGGTCTATCTTGCTAGCTTCCTAGAACCTAGTGTTTTTTGCTCGTTTCAACTCGTACAAACTATAATTTGTTTTAAGTGTCCTTTTATTTATTTTCATTTTTCTAATATTCTTGTCCGTGTTTTCTCGTCATGGGTCAAGCTGCAAAAAACCTCCTCGAGAACAAGAACTTCATCGCTCAAGTGAGCGAATCTGTTGCTGCCCGCATAACGGAGAGCGTCCAAGAGATAAACCAGGGTCTCATCGAGGCGCTTCGGGACGAGCTCTCGAAACTTCGGGAGACCATCGAGCAGCAGAACCGTGTCATTGACGAGCAACGCCAGGAGATCACGGCGCTAAAGATGGCCCACATGGACAAAATGGACGAGCTGGAGCAATATCAGCGGAGAAATTCTCTCCGCTTTTTTGGAATCAGTGAGTCGAACAACGAAAGTACTGATACTAAAGTTATAGAGTTGGCTAAGGATATTGGTGTCAGTCTTACTCTTGATGATATTGATAGGAGCCATAGAGTAGGACCTAAGACTGATGGCAAGTGCCGCCCTATTATAGTGAAATTAGTATCGTATAGGAAAAGGGCAGAAATTTTTAAAAATAAAAGAAAACTTGTAGGTAGTGGAAAAGTTATACGAGAGGACTTAACCTCACGTAGGTTAGAAATACTGAGAAAATGTATTGCAAAATTCCACCTTAAAAATGTATGGTCTTTTGATGGGGCAATATATGTAAATACCACACAAGGGAAAAAACGCATCACCAGAATGTGTGAAGTTGACTCGCTACCTGTAAATGGCGCGTAACTTTAGAATCTGTTTTCAGAAGTCTCTCTTAGATTATTGTTTATTATTTAATTTTTTACTTGTAATATTTTAATTTTATTTTCTTCCTGCCTGTAAAGTACACACTTTCAAATACCATGTCAGAAATTTGGCAACCTGTAGATGACGAAGTCTTGCCGGAAACCGCGCCCCTGGACATACCTGTCTGGGATATTGGCCCCAGTCCGGCGTTAAGCTTGCTACCTACCCCTCGAAGCCCTGCTACACTCTCTGATCTCAACGCGTCCATTTCGCACTTTCCTCGTGACTTGGCTGTCTTTCACATTAACGCCCAATCTCTAAAGAAACATCACTCAGAAATTTTTCATGTTCTCTCTGAAGCTAGCGCACACGTATTATTAATTAGTGAAACTTGGTTGAAATCTACTGCGCCGTCTGATCTTGTGTCGATCCCTAAATATAAACTCATACGAAATGATAGAAATATAATAAAAATTAATTTAAAAGAGAAATCCGGTGGGGGTGTTGCTATGTTTGTGCGTGATGATATAAATTGTAAAATAATAAAAGCATCTACTAGTAACTCACCGAACTTGGAATACATGTTTGTTGATATGGTGATTGGGGGAAAACATTTACTTGTCGGGGTTGTATATTGGCCTCCTAATACGGGACTGTTGTCAGAATTAGAGGAATCACTTTCAGAATTCACAGATAAGTATCAAGATATTATTATAATGGGGGATTTTAATTGTGACTTAAAAAATCCCATCACAAAATCTGCCACTAACTTTATTCATACTTTCAATTCGTATAATTTGCAAATATTAAATCTGAATCCTACTCATAGCTCATCTAAAGCGGAATCGTGGATTGATCACTTGATTGTTTCTGATATTTCCAAAGTATTACTATATGGTCAAGTTCCTGTTCCGGGTATTTCAAACCATGATTTACTCTTTGTTGTATACTCGGCTAAATGTACTAAATACAAAAACAAAACAATCAATTACCGTGATTACAAAAACTTAGATTTTACAGCATTTCAAGTAGACAGTGAACATGCACCCTGGCACCAAGTTTACCAACAATATTCATTAGACTCGAAAGTAAATATGTTTAATGGAATCATAACAAACCTTTTCAACAAGCACGCTCCATGGAAAACTTCTCGTGTCACGCGGCCTGCTGCTCCATGGCTTACAAATGAGATAAAAGTTCATATGAAAGTTAGAAATTCCGCATATAACCGTTTTAAAATTACTAAAACCGATGAAAATGAAAAGGAGTATAAAAAACTTAGAAATTTCGTAAAACAACAAGTCAGAAACGCTAAGATTCGTTATTATCATAATCTTTTCCAAACAAATTCCAGTACGAAGGGAGTATGGGACACCTTGAAAAACTTAGGAATTTGCAAACGTAAGTCAAATGACAGTTCATTAGAAATTCCCCTAGATGACCTAAATGACTATTTTGCTTCCGCTACACATACAATAGACCCTATTATTAAAGAAAAGACACTTCACTGTCTGGAATCACATGCACCTCGCTGTGACGACAGTTTCTATTTCAACAATGTTGACTGCCAAGAAGTCGAAAAAATAGTGAAGGCACTCAAATCAAATTCAAAAGGCTCGGACGATATTACAGCAAAACAATTAAAATTGGTTTTAAAAGACGCTCTTCCAGCGCTTACTCACATAATAAACTTTTCTTTAACAACCGGATATTTTCCCCAATTGTGGAAACTAGCTTACATTCGTCCCCTCCCGAAATGTTTAAATTCGTTAAATCTTTGTGATTATCGACCTATCAGCATATTACCAACATTATCCAAAGTCCTCGAAAAAGTTGTACGTCAACAAATAAACAAGTATCTCGCCATAAATGATATTCTCAATAATTTTCAATCTGGTTTTAGGGAAGGTAGAAGTACGCAAACGGCTTTGCTACGAGTCACCGAAGACATTCGTCAATCTCTGGATGAAGGCAATATAACAACGCTAACGCTTTTAGATTTTAGCAAGGCCTTTGATTCAGTAGACCATGACGTGCTTCTGGCAAAATGTAAATGTCTCGGTTTTTCTGATTCTACCTTATCGTGGATTTCAAGTTATTTTAGTAATAGACAACAGGTCGTAGTTGTAGAAAATACTTTCTCGTCACCTAAACCAGTTTCACGTGGAGTGCCACAGGGCTCCGTACTTGGTCCACTTTTCTTCCTTATCTATGTAAATGATATACCGTCGGTGCTATCAAGATGCAATCATCATATGTACGCAGATGACTTACAGATCTACGTCAGTGGGAAACCTTCTGAAGTGGCTCATTTAATTAGTAAAACAAATCAGGATTTAGCCTCTTTACATGAATGGTCAGTGAGAAATGGCCTTAAGCTAAATCCATTAAAATCTCAATCAATTATAATTGGCTCCTGTTGGTCCCATAAAGCACTTAAAAATCTAAATATTCCTCATATCGTACTGGATAACACTACTGTTCCTCTATGCTCAGAAGTTAAAAATCTCGGTCTGACGATCGATAAATTCCTAAATTGGGAACCTCATGTTCGGGAGACTTGCCGCAAAGTGTATGCTTCAATGTACTCACTTAAATGTGCTTACAAATGCCTTCCACCAAAAACCAAAGAACTACTAGTAAAATCCCTCTTGCTCCCTCTGCTTGATTACGGTGACATTGTGTACGGTAACATAAAGAAATCAACTGCTGACACTCTCCAAAGAGTTCAAAATGCGTGTGTTAGGTTTCAATATAATATCAGAAAGTATGATCATATATCGGGATACTTCAAAGCTAATAACATACTAAACTTGAAAGACCGACGCATGTTTCATAGTTTGTGCCTGTTCTACAAATTATTAAATACGGGTGTACCTACTTACCTCTCTCATAAAATTTCTTACCTTAAAACAAGAAGATTCGAGAAATCTTTGCTATGCAATATTCCTAAAAGCAACACTAACTTTTACAATAAATCTTACTTAGTAGCAACAACCAGAGAGTGGAATAGCCTTCCAGGAAATGTTAGGAAATGTAAAACACTGCGATCATTCAAAAAACATTTAAATAATCTTTTTCTGAGCTGATATTGTATGATGTGAAAGTGTGTACTAAATGTGTTTAAAATTGTAAGGTAAATGTAATATTTTATATCGCTTTTTTAACAGTTTTTCTCCATTTCTTGTATTTTCTTAAGTTAGTTTTTAAGTGAGCTCAAAATTGTAAGTTAAATGTAATCCTTTTGACAGTGTGGGCTTTTTAAACAGTTTTGTTCTTTTCTTTGTTTTCTTAAGTTAGTTCTTAATTTAGTTCTTAATTTAGTTAACAATAGTATAATTAGTCTAAATTAAGTCTATTATAGGGTTAGAAGGTTTTTTGTATTATGTTCTAGTAACGTCTACTTCATTATTGTTTAATTTTGTCATGGCTCTGACTGAATGCGTCTTTTCCCTTAGTACATGATGTTGAAACCTAAAATCGGCCCTAAGCCGTCGTCCTGGCCGGGTGGTTGTGTGCATTCTCATATTGTTTCTTATGACTCATGAATGTATTTGAGATTTTTTGTTAACATTTGATACGTATTACTAAATTAATATCTCTCAGAATTTATATTCGGGCACGCCTTTAGAGTTATCCAGAGTCAGTAATGTTTGTTTTTAAAATTATCTTTAATATATTATTTTGTTGCTCAATATTGAAGAGCATGCACACTGCCTTTGTTTTCCCTGGTTTTCCCCGGTCGCTTAAGGCAAATGCTGGGACGTTGTATTCTTGTCGCGTTTGTGAGCCCAGGGGCATGACATATGTACGCTGAATTATTTACTTGTTACTAAATATTATTATTTATTTGTTTTTATTTACTAAATGTATCTAAATTCGTATCTATAAATTTATGTATTACGTGGTTAGGCGGAAGAGCGGGCCTGATGGCCCGAGTCTCGCCACATAAATAAAGTCATTATTATTATTATTATTATTATTATTATTATTATTATTATTATTATTATTATTATTATTATTATTATTATTATTATAATAATCATTCGTATCCATTATAAATATCACATAAAGCATGTGTTTTGGGGCGCCACTACTTATTTTAGTGTGTTAATGTCTTTAAGAATCGCATATAAATATGCCCCTATTGCGATTCTGGCTTCAGAACGTCTGCATGCGCGCCCGTGTTGAGCTCTAGCGTTATCGCAACTTTCATCTGTGACGTAATTCAACCTTGGCCATAGTCACCGAAAGATAAGACCGAGAACGACTTCCACAGAGGGTTCTAAAGACCACGGCTTCTGGTTGAAAATATTTCTAAGTAAAATGAGCTATGTAGTTGCGTGGGTTGTAATCGTTTGAATTCTTGTTGCAAATTTGATACCTTTGACACATGTAGAACATTCCTCTAATAAAAAATCTAAGTACAATGAATTTCACGTAACTATTCTTTTCGTAATAAGTGTGCTTGGACAGCGTGATGAGAAATATCTGTGATAGCACAGTGCGGTCGAGCCAGACCTACGGACCACAGGGATCCGAGTTCAAATCCCAGTAACGCTGGAATATTTTTACCTCCACGTGTAAAGAGAGTTACGTAATGCTGTAGAGGGATGTGTCGAAATTTTCACAGAAAACACGTTTTGTAAGTAGTTAGTTCGAAAAAAGGGGATTGTTGGTATTGTTCTTTTATTTTCTATACACAAGGCTGTCAAAACGCATGTTTTTTGAACCCGAAAAAGTGATTTTCCAAAATACCTCTTTGTGAATCCGTCTCCGTGTGAGTAATTCTAGAGCCTAAAGTAAACACGATTTTCACCAAAATGGATATTCCTTGAACGATCTGGCTAATATTATGAATCTTCGAATTTGAAACGAATCTTTTAATTTTGAAGGTACTTTACACCAACCCCCATCATATTTACATAATTTTCTCAAAAAGAGCTCCAATTTTTCTGTAAATCTATTCCTCGAAGCACAAGATGTTTAAAGGTGGCGTACGTTCAATTTTGGGCGAACGATCTGAATTTTCGAAAATTGCAAACAAATACCTATTAACATTGTCGAACACCAATATTCGCGCTAGAGATTTTCGTTTCATGAAATCTCTTTGTAAAAATAGATATTAAATTAATGTAAATTAAACACTCCACTCTTTCCTAGTAATGATCCACTCTTCACTAGTAATGATTGCTGCTATTGGTTCTAATCGATTCCTTATTCTTTGGAGGGCTACTGTTTTTTAAAATTTCTTTCCAACAGTATTATCTCAAAAATACTGGATGAAAACAGTTGATATCTGGAGTTGAAGGGATGGTGTTAGCTCCTATTGTAGGCCTGGTTCCTTGTGATTCCAGTGAAAAATCAGTAACTGCATTGAAACAGCAGAAGCTTCCGCCAATTGATAATCATAAGTGAATCACCATGTACTGGGTAGGGAGGAGAACGAGGAAATCTATATGAATTGTCGCCTGCTCTTTCTTTCTCAGATAAACACTTGGATAGTTTATCAACATCAAATCGGAATTTTAGCGCCTTTGATGTAATATTAAACATAAAAAATCCCTTCCAGTTGTCTGCGTGTTAATTTTTAGTGTATCAAAATAGCCCCGACACCCGTATTACATTAGCCTCTTAAGTTGTATCATATTAGCCCCACAAATTTGAGGCTGTATATATCATGACACGATTAATATTATTGCATTATTTTAACGCAGAAAAGAATATTAATTCTTTCTTAATGATAACCTATTTTCAAAAATATCGTGTCATAAAAAATAACGAAGTAACATCAAAAGATTTATATCACGGCGGTAAAGTTTTTGACTGGAAAAATTAGGCATTTTAGTTTTGATTTTTTTCCTCCCAAATATTGTTACATTCTGAGTGTTTGCTATATGGTCATTATAATAGAATATATTTCCTATCATTTGTCATTTTCTTGTTAATTTTGGACATAAATAAATAACAACTCTTAAAGTGTAATACATTAACCCCAATTTTCTACTGTATAATATTAGCCCTGACTGATCTTTATAACATTGTCGAAAAACAATATGAACGCTAGAGATTTTTGTTTAATGAAATCTCTTTTTAAAAATAGATCTTGTATTAAGATAAATTGAACACCCTGTTTTTTTTTAACTGCAAATGCTTCACTTTCTTTTCGCATCGGAAAGGAGGTAGTCTTGTCGTGTACCTGGTGGTGAGGGGGAACCCTGTCAGGTGAGTTAACTTTAAAGACCCGAGTTCGAATCCCGACGAGTAGAAAATATTTTCTTCTGCAGTAGGTCTTTTTTTTGTTTCTTTTTTGCAGGTTCACATAGTCCGTATTGAATATTGCATAGCAATTACGAATAATACGTGAAAATATATGCTGTTTAGGCAACACTTGTTTTGAACATAAAACACTTTGTAAATATTATGTATAGTAAGATAAACTTTATTTAGGTGAGAAAATTTAGACCATTCACTTTGATTCTCTAAATTAAAACTTGACGTAACAGTGACGTCATTAACGACATGAACAGTGTCGTCATAAGAGTTATTATGATACATATATCTTTTATTTTTAAAATCTTAGGCCCCGAAACGCGCCTTAAATTAATTATTAATATAATAGCAATAACTATTTATATATAATACAATTTCATAATTATTCCCAAAGAACCGGAACGCCGTTCCGTCGCGAACCAACAGAAATCAAGCCTTTTATATACAGGATATTCGGGGAAGAAATGTCGAATCTTCGAAAAATAGCTGTTAAGACAATTTTAAGCTTATTTTGTCTAATAAACTACACTGATATTCCAAATGGCTAAGCCGCAATAAACATTCAAAAGTTGGTTTGGATATATGTTTTCTAGGCAACTATTTGCGTTGTAGAAGCATATAAACACTTCATTAATATCTAAATTGTTTATGATTCACAAAATAAATGAATACATTTGATCAGAAAGAAAAATTAACCTAGAAATAAAAAAGCACCCAATTTTCACAGTTCGACTGCTTTTTTATTTCTCGGTTAATTTTTTCCTGAACTAATATATTAATTTGTATTGTTAATAATAAACATGTTAAATGTTTCTGGTTTGTTTACATGATTCTAGAATGCAAAATTTTGCGTAGAAATCATATTTTCAAACCAAAATTTGCGTGTTTATTGCAGCTCAGCCATTCAAAATATCTATGTAGTTTATTAGACAAAGTATGATTAAAATTGTTTAAACAGCTTTTTTCAAACTTTCGACGTTTTCTTCCCCGATACTCTGTATATCCATACTTCTTTAAAACCAAAAACAATAATTTGCGTACTGAAAACTAATTAATTAAACCCATGGCAGTATAACTGTTAACATAAGTACTGTCACACATCTTTCGCAGGATAAGGAGTAAAATTTAAAGAAAAATTATAGTTCACATGAATTTTGACAAATATCGTCTTACTTTCTATGCTATTCAAATGGTAACATATTACAATATTCAATTGGTTAACAATTTCGGCTAATGAGTCTTGTTTGATAATTCTCCAATTTCGTATTGTAATAAGATATCTTATGATACTCATGTCGTAAATAACTATTTGACAAGTATTATGTTTAGTGTATGAGTCTAGCAGGTTTTGTATTATTCTGAGAAACTAGATCATACGAATCACGTTTACTACGTTATTCACACAGGAGCAATGAATCTCAAAAAAGTATTTAATAATATAATCCTTGCTGATGAATCAACGTTTTATTGATGATTTTAATTTTGAAAATTTTCATTAGTTTGGATGTTTAAATATAGGTATCACATGTAATTACATGTCTGTTAAACGCGATAGCATTATATGAAGCAAGAAACATTGTTTTTCATTTGATCATTCAACTTCATCAATCACTCAAAATTACTTTAATTCTCCCTGCTTATCAGTTTTTAATCTCAGATCTTCGATGAAGACTTGAATCAAATAACATCGTAGATATTTGAGTGTTTTAAAAATAATAACGTGAATAAATGCTTATATTTATTGAATTGGTTTTATAATAACCTGTAAAAACATGGGTTTTCTGTTGGTTTTGGGGATGTTGAAATCATTCAAATAGTAAAGGCAATGTTAAGCTGGTGACCTTCAACATTGTTTATTTGATATTTTTCTTAGAGATAGTTTATAATGGGTTAAACGTTTTCAAAGAGTGCACAATAGATACCTCGAATGGCCCGTTTCCGTTTAATAAACCGCTACGTTCTCCCTGTACAGATGGTCGTGCAAAATTCAAGGTTTTGATAGATTCGTAGAATGGCGGCCAACAAACCACCTTCGAACTCTTGACGATACTGAAATGTAGTCTGTGTTGGGAAGGTCATATCACTTGACCACCAAGTTCGTTGTATGTATTTTCACTGGGAAATGCTAGAGCATTGATATTTACTAAACTGTAAACAAACGCTAAATCTCTTTGAATTGTTATAACATCTGTTTTGCTTTCTTTTAGTAATATCAACTCGTTTTACCAAATACGCGAGTTTGTTATATTTTTACACGCTACAATAATTTAATTTTACAAGTATTTATTTTCAAGCATTTAGGAATTCATGAAATTTCATTGAAACGTTCGCCAATCTAAAAACTTTTAAATGTATATTAAATATATTAATGTTGTTTAAAAATATGTATTAACAATGCGTAAATTTAGCACATAAAGCTCTGATTTGAATATTATACAATGAAATCATCAAATTAACAGTTTTAGAAAGGAATGATAAATTGAATTGAAAATATTAACTTAAAGTTTATATACGTGTATTTAGAAATTTCTATACTTGTGTAAATATTATGATGTGTGATTCTACTCATGTGATCTTTCAAAACACAAAATTGAATATTTCTGTATTTGAAAACCTTAACACAACATTCATCCAATCCAGCGCTGTTTATAGCAAACACCTAAGCAATATGTTTCCCTATTTTTTAATGGTAATGGGTAAACAAGAGGAACAAATAGTTTCTGACTCTCGGTGTTAACAGGGGACTTAAAAAAAATTAATAATACATTTATTCGGTTGCTCAACATCCCTTTGATAGAAAAACAGAAACAATTGTTTGGGCGTAATGCACCTTGAAAAATATTTTTTTTATAATCAATTTCTTTCCTATTTGATAAATATATCGACTTGCAAATTGTAGGACTTAAAAGAGAATATAAAAACCAAATAAAAGTTATGCTCATACTCGCCGTAAAAATACGAATTTAGCATAATTAAATTGGCCACAGAATTTGTTTACAAGCAAGTGCATTTTAAGCGTATGTGGCAGGCAAAAGCGCGGCATTGGAGAACTGTTTTTTCAGTATGCCCATCCCACGCTATTCTGCTAGCGCGAATGAATTAAGCGCAAACAAATGGGGTCTACTAAGATGTTAATTTCTTATAAACAATTACATATATCTCGAGAACGAGATATAATAGCACCGAACGGATTCCGGAATTTTGCATCACATTTAAACGCCATTCAGATTAGACAATAAAAAAATTTGCAACAATTGCAAATTTATAAACAATTTCCAAATTTTGCAAATCTAAAGTGGGGAGAGTCTCCCGATGTCCCAGAACCAAAAACAGCGAATTAACAATTTTGCAACAATTTATAATTTTATAAACAAATTCGAAATATGCGTTAGAACGGCCGGGAAGGCTCCGCAAATTGTGCCTGAAATGAATATCTCAAAATAGCAGTGTGTCAGGAGTTACAAATCGATTACTAAAAGTTAGAATAATTGTTGCTAAAATGATAAATATTTACTGGTCTATAGACAATCATTCTGGACGGAAAACCCCGCTTAGAAATATTTTTTTCGTCGTGGCGTACGCGCAGGCAAACTATCTCCTTCGGCAGGGAAATATGACGATATTTCCGTCTCGTACGTAAACGAACTAGCCCCCTCCCCCTGAGACCGCGTTCTTTCTGCCCCTTGGGATGTTGCACCAATCACAGACAACTGTGGTTCTACCTGCTAGCGATTGGTCAACGCGTCCCTCCCCCTGCCCTCCCCCAGGCCGAGGGGTGTCCAAGTTTGTCGGCGCGGTGTGGAAGATAGAATTTTGAACGACATTTTTTCTGAGGGAGAGGCGGCAATGCTCGGAAGGCAATAATATTGGAACATAACAACTAAGGATACCCAGGAAGGGTCTTTTAGAAAAATACATACTATATTTGGATTAAAAACATAGATATTGAATTTAGAAATATTTGAACTGGACCCTTTAAGACGTGAAATTATTTTTCTTTCCAATTTCAAATAAATGTTATTTTTATGTTTTTTCTATGTCTAAAGATTTGAGGAATTTTTTTTTAATTTGCGTTTCTATATTCGGCGTGGGCGTACCCGCACGATCGTAAGGGTTAGGTAGTAATGATTTTAGAATTTCTGAAATTGAACTAATGAATCCATTGTTTAAAAAAAAGTATAATAGAAGAGAAGCATATTTTATCATAAAAATGAACTCCTTTTTACGTTACAGAATATTAACGACTTTAAAACCATTTCTAAAACAATTTTTGTTTCGTGAACAACATTAAGAAACAATGAACTTTCCATTGTTTAAAATAAATATAGCAGAAAAAAGCATTTTTTTAAATTAACGTATTTTTTTACATGAAAATCTTTAAAACAATTTTTGTATTGTGAACAACGGAAATAAACATTTCACTTTCACTGCGCATTTTCGAACGGCTCGTGCAAATATGTACCGACATCAATTAAAAAATATTCAAACAGACGTTACTACTAACTTCACAGAATTCCAGTAGCGCTTAATACCGAACCCTCATTATCGTGATAGTTGACAAATACACTAACCTAGATTACTAAAAAAATTCTAAAACCAGAATTTTAACATAAAACACTTCTTTAGTATATTAATTAAAAAACTTAATCTAAGCAATCGTCTATGGTTTATAATATACATGAATAAACAAACAAACAAAAGCCCAAGTTTACTGACACAGTCACGCGTAATTCTAATTCGAAAACAAACGGGAACTGTGAACTATGAGTGCGGTGAAATGCACTCTGGCGGTGTAATATGCAACTACTACCATTCCCAAAACCCTCGCAATTGTTGTGCGTCGGTCTTTGTTGTCACAGACATACCAGGCTCATTAAAACTTCGAAAGGCCGAACCCTCACGGTCGTGAGAGTCGTGGCTTCAAGGGCTACGCCGTACGCCTCTCGGCCGCTCAAGCAGTATCAACAACTGGTTCCAATTTATTTTTGAATCTCATACATCTATAAAAAACAGATATTCCTGTGTTGATACAATGTCCCGCACAACTGAATGACGTTATGCAGAATGCGACCAACCCAGCAAATGTAAAAATTAGCCAATGGCGCTGTATACACAGGTGAGCATTATTTTGATTTTCACCATGCATCCAAATAATGTTTGCGTTATGCTAATATTTGGTGGCAGAAAAACTAAACCACGTATTAGATGCTATTTTTACTGTAGTAAACTTCATAAAACGAGCAGTTTTAGACATATAACCCTGGGATACATTTGCAGGACCTCCGAGGCCCATCGTTCTCTATTTCGCTTTTTTCTCTACTAAGCTTCATTTCTGAGAGTTTGCCCTCCGCATAATCTCTCTTCTATCTTTCTGCTTTCATTTTAGTCATTGGCAAAGGAAAAATTCTCAGAAGTTGAATAGGTAGATTCTGAAATGAGATATTATATTACGTTAATGTAGAGTATGCGGGGCGTTTCAGATTTTAATAGTAATTTATGGCCCTATTAATAATTATTTAAATAAATAAATAATAATTTGTTTAATATTAAGAGTTGACTTTTTATTAAAATTATTAAGAAATGAAGTTATTAAGAATTTAAAAAAAGTGTGTTCATTTTTCGAGACCGTATTGCGTAGGATCTCAGAGGTACTTAATATGTATTCATGTAATTTCCTTAGTCCTTTCCTTAGTGCATTCTAAGGTTAATACCAATGAGTATGCGCGGCATACTGAAACTTAAAAATCTGAGTAATGATCGATTAATAACACTAAGCGTTTGATTAAAAGAGTCAATGACACTCTAAAAATCTTCAATTGCATGAAGTTAGGCACAAGAATCAATTGGGTTGAAAAATGGCTTGGAAAATTGGGACAAACCTTCAAATTCCAAAAGAGAAGGATGCTTGCCTAAAATGAGACATGTATGGGATGTATATTTTCAGACAATTCACAATAGTGTTTCATAACTTTTCCTAAAATATCTAAAACTCCTCATTTTCTGCAATTTTTTAAGGTAGAAGTAGCACCTAATACCTGCGTTAGTTTTTCTATCTGGGAGTTTGCATATCGCAAACTCGCTTGGATGCATGGTGAAAATCAGCGAATAATGCTCACCTGTCTATAGAGCGCCATTGTTTAATTTTTACATTTTCTGGGTTGGTCGAATTTCTGCATAACGTCATTCAGTTGTGAGGTTCATTGTATTAACAAAGGAATATCTGGCTTTTATAGGTGTAGGACAGATTCAAAAATAAATATAATCCAGTAGAACCCTTGTGATTACATTGCACATAATGAAGTACGTAGAAAAATCACAACAGAAAAGAACAAAATATGCACTATAAGGAAAATGGAAATCTCATTTATAATATTGTTTCGTCATTGAGTTCTTGTTCTCTGAGACTAAAGGAAGGTTTACAAATTATTGTACAATATAATCACTATTCATTGTTAACACAAAGTTAAACACGTTTGTGAAAATGTATTTAAAATGTTTTATATTTACTAATAAGGGATCTTCCAACAGATGTAGGTCTAAATCTGGCTTCTTATTTTTCTGTAGATAAATATTCACTATTTCTATATGATGTGAAAAAATAGCAGCCGCAACGCACTCAAAATTACTGAAAAAGCTATGGAACTTCTACACTTTTCACGACACAAAACTTCATTCAGGTGGGGTGTATGCAGTCCTGTCTATCGTGGATGCCTGCTGAGGGAACAAGCTGTCCTAAGGGCCCGAGCTCCAATTGTGGGCAGCAAAACACTAGGCTAATGGCATTGCTCACGCCCTTGACAAGATTGCAATGCTACTCGGCACTCCGGGCTCTGGTTCTTCGACAGTGGGAAAGATTAGTCGAACCTCTGTTGAGGAAGGTCGATTCTTCAGTTTCATGTGGAGTTTTGGTCTTCGGTGCCCGTACAAATTTCCTCGAAAGGATCACTCCCGCATACGGACTTGTGAGTAGCTTGTTTTTGAACCGAACCAGCAGAACTCTATTGCCGACGTCTCCATATCTACTCATCAAGATAAAATGAGAGAAACTGGACGTCTTTATTGGAATCGCTGTTGTCTGCTAAGGGAATTGAGCATTTATGATTCACTCTGAAAGTCCGTTCTTGCCATGTTCTTTTTTTACAACGAAATCCAATTTAGTTTTACTAACATGCAGAGCTAAAAAATGGGTTTGATTTTAAATAATTTTCCTTTAATATCTGTTGTTTAATTTTATTGTTTGGTTTTCTTCTAGTATTCATTAATGTTTATAATAAATCAGGAGAAACAGAAGGGAAGTAGTAGTGATGTGCAACTGTTATGACTGTTCATGATGTTACGAATCTTGTGAAAGGTGCATTTGCTCTTGGTGATTGTTTTGTCTTTCAGAGCTTTTGCTTAAAATAATTCTAAACCTTGGCCATCCGTAATTGTATCGTGGAAACTCTGGTGGTCTCTTAAACCACACTTGCCGGTAACCATGGTGCGACGTTATTTTAATATCTGTCAATGGAATGAACAACTGTACAATCACAGCAATCTTGATAACTGAAACTAGTTCTTAAAAACCGGACGAGGCCATCTGTGTCTCTGCAATACGCAGTGCAAGGAGAGAAAATGAGCAAAATGTAAATGCCCTCGCCACACTTATAAAACTGAAAATATTTTGCCTCAAACTTGTAGAAAAAGGTTGTAATATGTTGATAAATGCATTTATCATCACCTGTTAAATGTAATATTAGTCTTCATTTATATTGCAACTTAGTCTGTGGTCTGCCGTGGACCTTCCCTCATCCTTACCTGACTGGTGTTTTCCGAGTTCCAGTTAGTTGCATTTGTACGCAAATAATATAAGTATTATTCTTCTAAGTACGAAGAAAGATGTTTTTCCTGTATTTCATGTGCTCAGGTGCGCTTCATTTACATCGAAACTAGTGAATAGCTTATTTAGTCATTATGTACTATCACACTTGTACATTGAATTTATGTAAACTCTATTTTTATTCATATATTAAATCAGTGGAGCATTATATCTGACTATCGCGTAAATGCCTAAAAGAATTTATGTAAGCATATTGCCAACTGTTCCTCAGAAAGAAGGCAATCGTTCCTTTCGTTGGCAGCACCGAACTTTTGAATTACCTTTCATGAGCGACCAGAGTGCTATAATGATAGTCACGCTCGTAAATTTTATATCAGTTTATAATAATTAAAAATTGTAATTTATGAAATGAGATTCGTTGAGAAATACGACAAGATAAGAGACAAAGAGGAACGTTATAAATAACGAATGGTGCTATAAAACATGTTTCACATTGTGGCCATAATTACTCTACTTATACCTAACAAGACATTTGTATAATAAAAGTAACTTTCGTAAATGATTACAAACTTTTTTCAGATTTAAAAGAAGAGTCAACTGAACTAAGTGAACAGAACTCGCTTTATCTTGAATGTACTCGGTGATATTGGGGCAACTCACTTACGGGAAAAAACTTCTCAGCGTAACATGGATAAAATTAGGATTCTTCTCATTTGCCTGTTTTTGATGATGTCTTCTCTAGGAACCACGTTCAACTTCCCTGGAGGTGAGATGCATTTGATTCAATTCACGTGAATTATTTATGAACTACGCCTATTAAATTACAGAGAAAAAATATTTTTTAGGCAACCACCAGTAAAAACTATGGATTTTAGCGAATTCGCAATGTGCTAAATGTTCATTTTTTTGTACTAGTACCATATGTGAGACACTGTTTAAATGTTCAGATAAAACAACGAATACCACCAAGGAAACAAAATATCTTCATCAAAACGCATCAGCTTCTACATAGATTAATGTAACTCAGCATCCAATTAAATGTTTTTATAATTTATTTAAAATAAAATATCAGTACGGGTGTCTAAAATATAGTGAATTGCACTCGTGGTGAATGTTATTTTATTTTGCTCGTTAAATTGCATCACTCGGCACCCCTTTCCATTAGCAAAATCGTTCATAATATGGCATATTATGGCTCGAATCATTACGTCATCGCTATTTCTGCACGAAGTATGAGTGATCACTGACATAATAGTCTCAGCCCCCATTTATCGTCAGTTACGGAGTATAAAGAAGGCAGTGGTACCAGGTAAATAAATTCGGTGTTCGCAGTAAAATCAAATATATTGTGAAAAAAACTTGCAGTTTTAAAATCTAATTTATTAACTTCTTACTACTTTAAAATTACATGTTGCTGTTATTCGTTAATATTTAACAATAATGACAAAGAACATGGAATTAGGTTTTAGGAATAGGAATATTAATAGTAAAGTGGGATCAATTTGACAGACACACTCCAGAAGATGTATTTAATTCCAAAGTGCTTATTTTTTCTTTACTTTCTGCGCCAACCAATATCTTGTTGTAAAGTATTTCTTATTATTCACTGATTCTTCAATGTAATATTCAGCTACATTTGAAGATCGTCACCCTCCATAACATGTAAGTGCAGTAATATCACCACCATTATCGGCGAAAAACCGCGGATGTCCTCTTAAACGAACACATTTACACATTGCCTTCAAGTTTGAATACGTTCATCATGAGGTAGATGCTTTATTTGCTGTGGACTTAATGTTTAAATAATCATGCATCATAAATACCATTTTTATTTTAGCATGTGCATTGTAGTAATTTAACCAAAAAAAATAATAAAAATAAAAAATTTAACCAACCTACTCCTATAGCCTCGCATACAAAATTTGCATATTTTTCATCCATCGAGCATTCATTTTATGCTTTTGCAGCCTCTTCCAAAATTTCTTTTGGCAAAGAATCCATATTTGAAACGTAACTTTCAACCTAATTGCCATTTGTAAACAAATTAGTTGCTTAGGTAGCACTCATGACGTCATAACATGAATCCTAGGTTACAACTTAACATTCAAACTGACTTCCCTTCCTTCATTTTTTGTAATACTGTTATACAAAAAAATAGCGTATGCAACTCGTTTATAATGTTCCTTTTTTGCACTCAAAACAAATTATTACCGAACTCATTCCTAACGTCGTTCGTTCGGTAATATTTTCTCATTCATGCCAAAAAGGACAATATTATAAAATAATTGCATAATATACTATTTTATCACTCGTGTCATAATTGATTTTGAATATTTCTCTACATACCTGATGAAATTTTTATTAAACATTTAAATTTTCTTGGAATGGTAAATCAGTATTAATACCTTTAAATATTATTATACTTATTCATTTCTCCGTTTTCTTCTTTTTAATTTATTTTTAATGATCAGTTTTAAGAAATTTCTTGAAATAAACCCTTTACTTTATTTTGCAGTGTTCGCGTCCCAGGGACACGCAAAATTTTCAGGCCAACAAGGGTACATACCTGACTGTGTACCCCCTGAATGCATCAAAGACCACGTCCCGGCTCCAGGTCGTTAAGTGACCATATGGTTACTCTGCGTTTTCGTTGTGATTTCATTTAAATTACATGCAAATATGTGAGAAATTTTAAAAAGTAATTTATGATTAAAAATGAAATATATGCTTCAATGATTTTTGTGTATTTTGTGTCACATGTTTGTACAGTTGATATTGATTTCTATATCACTGGACCTCCTGATTTGAGCAACTATTATAGTAATGGAAGTGGGAGAGCCAAAGTCAGATATTTCTCAATTTCTGTAAATTGCAAAACTTTATTTTTTTATATACTGTACCGTATGCAGAATCCATGCTTCCACACACCATGCTTCTGTGTAATTCATATTGCCAACATGGATTTTGAAAATCAAAATCTACGGAGACAGTCATACTTTCATTTCTTAAATATCTCGCCTCATCTATGGATAAAAAAGAATATTTTAGATCTTTCAAAACCGTTTGACGTCATTGATCATTACATTTTACTTTCAAAATTGCCTTCGTATGATATCCGTTGTATTTTTCTAGATTCGTTAGGTTCGTACTTTAACCAACGATTTCAGATAGTAGAAATACCTTAATGGAAAGATGTAACATTATGTACACACTTTTCCGATTCTTTGCCAATTGCACGTGGAGTCCCGCAGGGATGGATTTTAGGTCCCACCTCTTCCTACTATACGTAAACGGTATGTCCTCGATGATTCGAAACGAAAGAATAGTTCTTTCCAGATTATACGAATATTCTTTGCAATAAAGGAACCGTAAATAGTACAGTAACAGATTTTCAAATTAGTTCCGTAATAAAATGGTAAATGAATAAAAACTGTTTTAATGCATTTAACGAATGTCATCCATTTAACGAATGTCATTCAATATCCTGATTCATTACGAGAGACTTTAAAGAGAAATAATATTATACAAAACATATTGTATATTTACAAAATCACATTAGAATGCTGCAGTCTCGTACTGTCGGTACAATGCCAACAAACATGTCTAATATATCATATTACATGTTTATTTGCAAGTATTAATGATTTAAACCCTAAGACATTGGTCGGCGTGAAGATGGAGAGTGATATGAGGCTTTGAAAGAGAAGATGATAAAATAAGTTCAAAAGAGGACTTTTTTTACGGTTTTAAATAAGTAACTAACGTTTAATAGCAATACGAGTTGTATAATAGAATGTTATTTGCGACAAGAAGTGAGACGGAAACTTCTATAAGTTTAATTGGGCGCTGAAGTTCGTGAGGAGGAACCTGGTGTGATAAATGTGAACCGGGAACATCCAAGAAGAAACCAAGATAAGTCAATTATACATTGATAATAAACGAAAAGGGAGAGTAGTGCTATTAGTGCATGGTAAATTAAAAGGCATTATACGGGTGGAAATAGTTAATGAAAGTAATAATATAGTTTCTTGTTCTGTTTTTTTTTCAATTTTACTTGTTCATGTAAATAATGGAATTAATATAATTTTGTTGGTTCAAAACAGAAACGCACGATTTTTATTTTTGGGTATTCAAACGGGGGTATGTGCCAGCTACGTTTTTATTTGTTTATTCTGCCCAAAATTCCCTTTGATCTTTCACCCAACAATAGCCCGAAGGGTGCACCAAAGCTGCCCCGTCATGATAAAATTTATTAGTAGGTCTGATAGACCGTCTATAAAGATATTCGGTGATGACAAATTATGCGGAAGTTAATTCTAGTCACGTGGGATTGGGAACTCTTTTTACTACTATTACCCAGGCATAATACGAGTAATACTTCATGTTAACAACATTTCCATTTATATTCTGCTGCAAAATATACACAATATATCTAAACATAAGTCGATAAGTACAATTTCATCAACAAAAATATCATGAAACCCTCTTCATGATTGTAAACTGTTTTTTGTTTCTAAATCCCTCACCTTGCATGAATGGCCATTATCATTCTTAAATTCTATCCATAAATTCTTAAGTATTACAAAACTTTATCTTCCTACAAGAAAATAATTTAATGTGTCCCCTGTTAGCCACTTCCCTTTCGTGTTCCTCAGCCTGTTTGATCGGCATCCAGTAATCCATTCCAAGTTCCATTTTATTGAATCTCGTCCCGACCAATGGCATCTGCTTCCTCCACGCACGCGATTGTATTTTATGTCCACTACTAGCATCATCAGCATCCGTCCCTCATCGCGTCAAAAGCTCGTCTGCCCCGTTTTTTATTTTAAGCGCTTCTCATCTGTCTTCCCTGAGCGAGATCCTACCGAAAAAAGTCTCCCTTTCGTTTGAGTGCGCAGGCCATTCCCCTTTCTAGCATATATTCTGGTTTCTGATTGGTCACTGGCACTCTAGCACTATGTTTATTCTTTGGTTGTTGCTTCGTAATGATTTTTCTAATTTACTTTCTCATTCACGGAATTTGATCACGTGTCCTTTCATTGTTTTTATTTACCAATTATTTTATATTTTATCCGCTATCAATTATGTTGCCATTCCCTTATATCTTTATTATTTACTATTTAAATCTTTGTTTCTCTTCTCTCACCCATTGTTGCTGGCGTCCTGTATATATGTATTTGAATTCATGGTTTCTATTAACACACCCTTGTGATAACTTTTCACAGTATAGAAATTTTATTAAACGACTATTTGCTATTTTTTCACAATTTTGTCCAGTGTTTTCCGTATGAAGACATTCTGAAGTACAAATCCTTGTCCTAAAAAATTAGTTAATGAAATTATTTTGGTAATGTATTGAAGGGAAAAACTCGGGCATACTCATAAACTAATATGTCAGTACGTCACACGTTTCGATGTTATCTCCCTCCACCATGTTTTCCACGTTACTCGGGGAGCGCTGACAGTAAGGAAAATTTCGTTTTATTGTTTAAGCCGACCGCGCTAGCCGAATTCGTTTATTACGCTCCGTGAAGTCACGAAGGTTAAGCGATTCCGAGACTCGTGGGTTCCTGGTTGGGTGATGGGGCCAGGAACCCCGGGATCTAACTGCGTTGAGCCTCTGGCCGAATTTATAAAAGGCACTGACTGATTGCGACCTGACGAGACTTGACAAATACAATAATTACTCAGTAACGAAGGATTACTCTAGAAGAAAGCTTTCAACGCCAAACAAGGGTTAAGAGACGCGTTGCATAAACAACGACGCAACAAAGCTTTTAAAAAATAAAATAAAAATAAAATATTTGAAAAACTTTCTATTAATTTTTGTTTGCTGAACGTCTACAGACTGAAACATTCTAATAGGATTTTGTAAATATTCAGTAAGTTTTTTGGAAGATGACTTCTTATTACCTTCTTCAGTGAGGCTTTTTTTATGATTTCTGCGGGTACCACTGAATTAATTGGACATGTAATAAAAAATCAAAATAAAAGATAAGTTTATCCAAAATGAAAAACTCATCGTAGAAAAAAACACCGTATGGACACTACACCTACGCCCCCCCCCCTAGGAAAATTCTGATTGCTCAATTGTTCATAATTGATAATATTTCTTTCGTGTGATGTGATACAGAAGCGGGAAAATAGAAAAGACGATGCTCTTTGGTGGGCAGTATTGGTTAGAACCACCACATGAAATGACTACAATATGAAATGTTATTTAAATTTGTCTTGTTCCACAAAAAAGAGAAGAGAACAACACATGAGTTCGTACAAGTTCTTTTACAATAATTACTTAGAAGAAATGCATTGTATATTGTTGGGTTTTCTTAACGTCCCGTCTCAAGATCACGCGCAAAAGAGGGAGCGAGAAGGCAGACTAATAGGGAACTGCAACGTCACTACAGCTCCGATTTTTACGTCTCCCTATTGAATCCTGCCTTCCCTCTCCCTCTTCCGCGCGTGACCTTGAGATGCCACGTTAAAAAAAGTATTGTTGATAGTTATGGAATATTTCGTATCAAATAATATAGTTGACATTTCTCTTAGCATATTCCGTACATCAGAACCACAGTATACGTATTTGTTGTTATACAATATACTATACTGTGGTTATATACATTAACACGCTGTACGACTATCACGTCGCTCGCCCTCTTGAAATATAAATATTTCTCGTATAGGAGTGGAGCTTATTATAGACATATTATACATAAGTTCAATGAACTATATTATTCCAAATTAATACATTAACAATTAATTAACTAGTAGTTTGAAGATTTTAAGATGGGTGAGTTTAGTAAGAAAATCACAGAGGAAATTGATACTAAGAAAAATACAATAATTGCATTTAATTTTTAAAATACAATGATACAGACATACAATGATACAATACATATACAGTGATTATCTATGTGGTTCGTTTGAATGCATAAAATTGATGAGAAAATGACCATTCAAATTTTAAAAAGATACATCTGAAAATATTCTGTCATAAAATGGCGCTTTTTAAACTGCTAGAATAGTTGAGTGTAATTTGTGTTTCCCGAACTGATGACAAACACATTAGTCTTTTATTGCGTCACATATTTACTTTGAAATATAATACTGAGAATGTTAGTAAATATTTAAGAACGTTTCATTTTGTGTTGATGTTTTTCCCGGAGTTATTTGTGGATATTATTTACTTTGGGAAAACAGAATATTGAAAAAATTGCATTTGATGCATGTAAAGAACAAATATATGACGTTTATGAAAATAAAGGTATGTGAATTATGAGATATATTTCAATTAAATACTCATCCTATAATAAATTTACATTTTGTTGATTATATTTAGTAATTCGATAATATTGGAATTATCTCCAATTATTAAAAGGAGTACAATAATTCTTTACTCACTAGAAGTGAAGGACTGGAACATGAATAAATTTTGTAATTTTTTAGTAACATATTTCATTAAATACTGCCGTAAGGGAAATATATCATTTTTATTTTCTCTCTAAAAAGTAGAGAATAAGTTATGTAATGCTGCGCGAAAAAACGGCCAATTTTCGAAGAAAAAATTTACTATAGTGCCCTTGTAACGAAAAAATGGATAAATCCAGTTGCTAAATTAAGAAAAAAATCTTTCAACTCTTGGTGAAGTCAGAATCCATGCTTTATTGATTCTTGATATCGAAAAGATGTCTGTCGTCCGCCCGTCCGTCTGTAAACACGGCTAGTGGCTAAACAGTTCAGCCGATTTTTTCCAAAAGTGATATTCCTCAATCGATCTGGCTGATGTCGCGGCCCCGTGAATTTGAAACCGATATTTTAATTTTGGGGTCCCACTTTATAATGGGCACTTTACAGTGGGCAATGTCCCACCTTACATGAAGTCCGTGGGACATTGTCCAAATTTTCAAAAAAATTGTTCCAACGTTTTTGATTAATTTTTTTTGTTGGACAGTGTGAAGGACGTTTAAAAGAATGGTGCAGGTCTCATGTTGGTTAAAAGCCCTCATTTTTCGAAAATTCCAAAGTTCAAAATTTTTCCGGAGTCTTCCCACAAATAAATTTTAAAGATAGAGATGTTTTCCTATAATGAAATCTTTTCCTTAAAGATAGATTTTGAAATAAGGTCGTGCACAATTTGTGGAAAATGAGTATTTTTCGTGTTATGTTTGGTGAAAATATGGGCGAGACAATAAGTGCTGTTTTAGCACAATAGTTTAATACTGAATATTATAATATTCTTATACTCTTAAAATGGGCTGATGTAATATATTGAGAAAACTGAAGAAAAAATGTACTGTATCAAGATAAATCTGTTTTTTATTATTGTAATTATTTTATTCATAAATAATGGAATAGCAAGATTTAGCAATATTTTAAACGCTCATAATTAGAGCATATATTTTAATTGCTATTATGTGACTATCAGTGGCACCCTCGAAGGCGTGTTTCGTCTTCGAGGAAGAGGAAGTTTGTTGTCCTCATTGAAATCGCACTTGACGTCTAATCTGCCGGCAATAAAGCTTTCTTCCCTTGACGCCGCTCTCCGCTCGGATATTGGGTTCTGGGGAGGCAAGCGCCGTGCCGGGGCCGCCGCCGTTGTGTGCCTCGTTTATCAGCGCCAATCGCCGCCTTATTGGGCGCTTAATTGGGCGGACGCGCCAGCATCACAGGCCGCCGCCTGCATAAACCCCCCCCACCCCCCCCTACCCCCACCCCACCCCAACGCCTCCGCCCCCCCCCGTCCGCCGTGCAGGGTGCTTGCCCTCGCCTTGTGTCTTCTTCCACGCTTCTTCCCTCTCCGGCCTCAAATCGCTCATCTTCCTTGGAAAACTTCCTTTATTGCATCCTTCTTTGTGTTCTTTACTGACAACTTATGGCAACTGATGTTTCCTCTCTCTCGGAGAATTTACTATTATTCTCTTTTTGTGTGTATGTGTTTGTGAGTGTTTTGTCTTTTTCCAATGCTTCAGTACCAATATAATATTTCTGAAATTATATTGTGAGCTTGTGAGGAAAAGATATGAGTCAAAAAATAGTAATTGAGATAAACGAATTTGTTTGGTTGGAATATCTTGACGATATACTTATTTATTCACACCTAATCATCGACAGGAACGAATTATTTTCCATTTTTTCATCCAAATGACATTTTTTAAGTTGTTGCAATAGATTTGTAAAGATGATGTGAAGAAAACAAAATTTCAACAAAACAGTTTGATTGATTCTGAAAAATCAGTCTCAATTGAAATATTTCTTTTTATTGTTTTTTATTAATACAAGAATTAGGTTGTATATGATTTTAATTACAACATTGATGAAGTTCTTCAATCTCGTAGAACTTCAGAAAACAATATGACAACTTTCAAACCATTTTTTGAAATGAACATTTAGTGTGAGTTTTGATATTTTTTGTACTATTTATAAAGGGTGTTCTTTTAATTTAATAGTCATCAGAACAATTACTTTCCCTTTCCTCCAAAGCAGGTTCTCGCGCATCGTCAGCGAGTGAGTTGGATGTTGGCGAAATATAATATCAGCCATTATATCTCTTTAGTAATTATATGGGTTCCACAAAGTTCAAGAATATTCTTCTTTGCTGAGTTAATACACAGTTTGGCAGTTTCTCAATTGTTCTGGAGAAGCAGTTTGTCTTCCCTTTTCAAAAATTAAGCGATACTGATCGGAGGGTCTATACTTGAACGGAAAAAAACACGGATTCTCCCCTGTATTCTTGAAAGACTTCAAAGATGTTCAGTGAATGCATTATCAATTATATATGGACCTATTCCTTAGTTAATTTTTCATTGGTTGAAGGTCAAAGAAATCGGAATACATCAATTCCTTCCCTTTGTAAGGATCGCTTTTATTTCGGAGCCTCTTTGATCTAGCAATTCGAAAAACTTCTAGTGGTAGTACTGTGCTGTTAACCTGCACAACGCCTGCTTCTGCGGGCATTGTGTGCGCAAGAGCCGGGTATTTGCCCGCGAGAGCGCCGAAAGTGTAAGTAGTGGGGGAGAGGGGAAAAGGCAACTTGCGGGATGGGGAGAAGTCCGACGTTGCATCGTGGGGACGACGCGGCGCAAAAATTGAATAAATGGGCATCTAATGCTATGATCCATACCGTGAAAGTATCTGTCCACTTATTTAAATAGATAATGTCACTTATCTGCAGCTTCATGGGCCATAATTCACTGTTTATGACTTCTGTACACTGCTATATATCGACATATCTTCGTTTTTAGTAGTTTTTTTTGTTTATGCTCACTGTGACTCTTAAACAATTTTTTAATGCAATGGCCTTTTTTTAAAAAAAAATAATTCTAACAAAAATTACAATTTTATAATAGATTTTTCGCCAGAAATGGTTTAATCTTCAAATGACAGCATAATGGAGGAAGTTATGCGAGTATATCTAACGAAAACGTCCAATGTACTAGATATAGTTCAACTCAAATGTAAGAGATAGTTATAATGATTTAAGTTAACACCGGTGAAGATGATTTAACATTTTATGGACACAATAGCACATATTTTTGTGGCCATTTTTCCCATTATGAATCAGAATTTTGAATATATATCGACAAGGAAATCCCTCTGATGATATGGTCACAGGTAATAATGTTATGGATTCTATTATTAAATTTATGGGGATTATTATAGGGATATTACGGTGATTATTGGGTATTATTAAATAGAATGCAAAGGGTTTAATTTTTGTATACGATGAAAAGGATTATGAATAAATAAGGTTAATTAATTTAATATTGGAAATATATAATGTACTATTGTCACATAATAGAGCATAAACTTAATCATGATTTTTAACACTAAAATTTTAGGAAAACAGGTAATAGATTTTTAAGAGATCAGGTAATGACTTAATGAGTTTTTCCTGACATTCCTGACATTTCCTGACTTTTTGTGTACAATAAACTACAATATTTTTAAATGTTTCGTCGCTAGGGATCTAACAGTTAGGGCTTATTCGGATTTCCCTCATGAAAGAAACGTTTGTTGCAACGAATACCGTAACATCACATTTTTGCGCTTTTGAACTTAAACCATATTCATTGTAAGTCCAAAGTCCACGATATTTAAAAAACATTTTGTAGCAATTCTTTTTATTTTTGCGTGAGAACTTGGCACGTCATTAAGTGCCGATATCAGTAACAAAATTTGTATACATGTATCTGACATCGTTTGATTAGGGACTTCAAGCAGATTAACAAACAAGCAAGGATTTAATTACCTCTAATCATCGTTGTTGAATGCAGAATAAGCACAAATCAATCTCCAACTATTGTGGTGCTGCTGTTTACTAAAAATAATCCAGAGTGTTCTGCTGTTGTTTACTACAGAATCAATATGTGGACTCAGTTACTACACGTTTCATCATCAAAATCATTATTAATTTACAACGAGAAATTGATAATTCCATGCATTTGAAAGTGGAAAACAAGAAGGAAAACAATAACACTGTGTGTTGCAACTCTACAATGTTCGCAAACCATTGTTTTAAGCCTTTGTAAATGTTAGTAAGGGATACTGAATTAATTCTCCCCATTAATCGGAAATGTGCATCAATGCTGTAGCTGTTTTGAATGTTTAAAAAATGATTTCATTGGGTGATGGCATGTTCCCCTTAAAACTAAAACGGAACGTATTGATATTATTTTTTAAATGCTCTCTAATATTTTTACTATTCTCTGATTAATAAACATGGCTATTTTTAAATGTCTATTTAGTCATCTTTACATTGCTAGTTTGATATAAAACCTACGGATGATGGCGTGAAATGAGTTAAAATTCTTCTCGGTAAGCAGAATAGAAATATTATATTTAACTCAATTTTGTTGACGTCAATCTGGTGCCAATCTGTGGTAGCCCCGTAATTTAAGGTGAGTACAGCCATATTTCGTATTGGCAGTTTGACATGTTCTCCAGTGGTTCATTAACTTCGATTTTTTATTAATATTTGACGCGTGTGAATTGACGTGTTGGAATTCTCCTTTTACCGATAATTCATTTTCCGTCTCTTTTCATAGACATATGGAGAAAAAATTCTTGAGTCAGCTAAATCAGATAAAAAATTAACATGTTTTTATTTTAATAGCGGATGATTTATTCCAAATAATCCTAATTACTTTCAGGTACTAATTTTAGGAATAAAGTATGAAATTATGAGCGAAATACACGAAAATGTTTCCAATAGTTATGCACGTATTGGCTGCGTTTCTTCATTTCCTTTCTCTTAATTTCACCTTATCGTCACTATTTAATCAAGACATTTCCTTCCAAAAAGTTTGTTTCCCCATGATCGTAGTAGATTTTTCCTTTTGCAAACTCAGATGCACATTCTGAGGAGGAAGCGAAGGAGACAGCGCGGCTTTAAAGCGGACGGAAGCAAATTAGCAGAGGCAGAGTCAACAGGAGGCCGGGGCCAATGCAAAGCATCGTCCCCCGTGGAGACGCCCCCCTCCCCAGAGTCGCTGCGCAGTCATTCGCTCTCGGAAGTAGAAACTCTTAGACGGGGGAAGAGAGAGCTCAAGTCACCTTCATTCCACGAGCATTTCCAACGTGAATATCTGCGTGATAAGTAAAATCATTCTTTACAATGCAGTGCCTCTGATCGGGAAGTCGAAGGGTTTGAGTCCTGTCGGTGGGAGGATTTTTGACTCTAGGACGAGTTTTAGCTAGGACTAGGACTAGCTAGGACGAGTTCAGCGGATGCCAGGAGGAGACGTCTAGAGAACGACTGCTCTGCGAACGATGGCTCTGCTTTTGGTTGTTTCTCCGTTCAGCACCAGGCGAATGCCGGAGCAGTGCCCTAACAAATGGAGCACGGTACGTGCGCGATCTTTCCTTCCTCTTCCTTGTTCTATCCTCATCCCTTACTTACATACTCTTACACTAACATGCACTACACTATCACATGTATCAGGACACCAGTCGGGAGCTTACAATTTGTCTCAGCTGGGACGGTTACCCGCCGGTGGGAGATTCTTTGTTGGGCAAATACACCGCAAGCCGACTGGTAAGTCGGCGCCGGACCTCGACATCCTCCCGACAAAGATCACCGCCACTTTACGCTATAAAAACATGCACTACACGTACGGGACTAACGACCTTAGCAGTTGACACGCTCGGAATCACTAATCAGTCAATCAATCTTTTACTAAGCATTCTCCACACTTAAGTTGATATTCTATAAAATGATACTTTAGTAGAATGAACCTAATATTCGTAATCGGTTAGTGTTATTCCTTTAAAGCGCACCGTATTGATTTTTTTTACTTTTTTACTTTGTT
Organism: Teleogryllus occipitalis; assembly: GCA_011170035.1. NCBI lineage: Eukaryota > Metazoa > Arthropoda > Insecta > Orthoptera > Gryllidae > Teleogryllus > Teleogryllus occipitalis. The sequence goes on from BLKR01003841.1 coordinate 69,462, forward strand.
ACTTTGTTCTCAGATTTGAAAAACCTTAGTAATGTTTTCAGAAATACGAATTTCTGAAGTATTGAGCTCGGTTCCGTGGATAAATAATAGTAAGCTACCTGAATCCCTATAATCTCTTCCCGCAAAAACAAGAGGTGTAGAAAAGTAACAAAAGAAAAGTTCTCTTATGGCTACAAGGAAAATCAAAAAACCCAAACATATTATTTCATGCCTATCCCTATTTGTACTTCAAGGCTAATGAAATGAATGAGGATTGCAAATTCTGTAACAACACAAACACTATTCACTGTGAATATAGTTAAACATTTTTCTGAAAATGTAATTGGAAATGTTTTATATTTACCAAGATCTGAATAGTCTGATTTAGTGAACTATAGGAAAGAAGTCCTGCTGCCTACTTAATATGAAAGCGTAACGCATTACGTAATGTATATAACCACTGATGTTTTTTGTGAAGAAACACTTGTGTTTCACGATTGCTGGACATTACATTTAAATACTCTCTCCTCCTTTCTCCCTCTAAATACTCTTACCTTCAAAAATACTCTTCAAACTAAAAACAAACGATATTTCCGCTTCGCTAACGTAACCTGCTACTCCCAAGTTAACTAGCGTGAAAATTTCGCATGCTTTCAATTTATCGATTACAACTTGCTCAAAAAAATAATGAGCGAATTACCTGTGAGAGTTTAGTCCAATAATTTTAAGATATTATTAAAAAGTTGTGTTTGTACTTCAAAATTTGTTAATGGTTGCTAGCAATACATATATAAGATTTACTACCTCTTAATGCATAAATCACGAAATTGGATCGAGTAGGAATCTCAAATTTCATTCTGAATGAAAACCGTTAGTGTTTTAATTATAAAGATTCGGGAAAATTTATTTTTACTTTTTATTTTTAAATTTAAGCTTTAACTTGCACTTGAAACGTCAAACAGCATTTTCCCACACAACAATTAACCATTGAATATCTCACACCTGATAACGTATCTTGGTGTACACTTCCGTTCCGCTAAAAGTCGGGTCGACCTCGTAAAATATTGGGAAGATAATTCTGGATCGTAGAGCAGCGCATTCGTCGCACGTTCCAAACTCAATACCGGCGACGGCAGCGGTTGCGGGGGCGGCGGCGCCGGAGGAAGAAGCTGAGACAAATGAAACGCGGAGCGGAGCGGCGAGCGGTGGGCGCGCGGAGCGAACGCCAGGCTACGCCCTGAGGCGCAACACGAGGACTTACGAAGGAGGACAGATATCGAAGGTGGCGAGAAGAAAGCAGAAATAAAGTAGAATGGCGGAGAGAAGGAACGAACGAGAGAATGCATCAGTAAATGAGAAAAGTAGAATGATATAGCGGATAATGTGGGTTGTGAAAATCGATTATAAATAAAAATATAAGAGAATAAATAATATGGTACAAGCGTGTACATCGGTCTAGTAAATAGAGATACGGGTTAACGCAAGTTTTTGCGCTGACCACCTATCACTTGTGCTGGCCGCTCTATTAAACAGAAGGGGCAACCCACTCGATCGGCCTTAATTCTTCATGAGTTGTGTCACTCCAAAGATGGATGACAAGCGTGTTCACGCGAACCCGTATGATATTGTTCATTGAAGATAAGTTATCATCATTCGGTACCTGAATGACATTGTTCATTAAACACAAGTCATCATCATTCGGTACCTTGTTCATTAAACACAAGTCATCATTATTCGGTACCTGTATAACATTGCTCATTGAAGACAAGTCATCATCATTCGCAATAAGTTTATGAAATCATAAGAGAGGCAACGGTTAAAGGAACAAATATAAATAAGAGAAGGTCAACGTAGAGCAAGCAGTGCGATTGGCGAAGAAAAGAGTGTTAAATATTAACGTTTCACTCATACCGGGTGGGGGGAATATTTGGAGAAGGAGCATAAACAAAAGAATGTGTAGGTGACGTCTTAGCCTAGACTAGACATATTGTAAATAAATGAAAGACATGGCAAGTGAAAGACAGCATCTGCGTACTATAAATGTTGATTGATTGATTGTTAGTGATTCCGGGCGAGTCAACTACTTAGGTCATTAGTCTCGTAAGAGTAGTGCATGTTTTTTCATTGGGACGTGGCGGTGATCTTCCCCACTGGATGGCGAGATTCGGCGCCGACCTATCGTCGGCTAGCGGGGTTTTCCCCAACCAAGAACCTTCCCTCAGCGGGGCACCGCCACAGCCGGGACAAGTTCTAAGTCCACGACCGGTCTCCCAGCATGTGTGGTAGTGTAGTGCATGAAAGTGTAAGTATATGTGTGTAAGGGGCGAAGATACGAGAAGGAAGAGGAAGGAAAGATCGCGCGCGGTCCGTGACCCATTTGCTAGGGTACTGCTCGGGCAATCGCTTTGTGTTGATCGGAAAAACCTTGGAAAACTACCGATCAGAGCAGCCGGCCGCTAGAATTATCCTCCAGACAGCGACTGAATTCGACGTCACTGGAAAGCTAGTGTCGAAAATCCTGCCGCCGTCAGGACTCGAACCTCGGACCTCCCGGTCAGAGACACTACAGTGACATCAGTTGATGCACTGAGTCACCTCTCTGGGTATATAAATATTGTAAACGTTTTCAAATGATTAAATGGTATCTGAAAAAAATGTGTATGTGGCGACGTGTATGTGGAGCCGTGCGGAGTCGTCCGTTGTATGATCTGCGCTTTGGGCTGCTCAGGGCCGCCGACATTTCCCGGGGTGAATGTAGCGTGCGGGGCTGAGGGTGGGGGGTGGGTGGGTGGGGGGGCAAGTGGCTGCACCGAAGCGCCGCCGCGGCCTCCGATGAGCGCCAGAACAATGGGCGTTAAGGGGGAGGGGTAAGGAAAGGAGACGGAGCGGGCTCCTTAGCGCGCGGTCACTGATAAGGCGGCCCCGTGCCGGGCGCGAATGTTGGGAAGTTCTCTGGGCCTCGGCGAGAAGGGAGAGAGAGTTCTGTGAAGATTATTCCGTGCAGTAGCCTCATTGATCTCATTGTCATAGTTCCCCGGAGGTGCCGGGGTGAATAGATATCCTTTTCATTTATTGCGTGGTGATAAGGTAGTTTCTGAATGGATAAGAAATAGTATTTTCTTCCTCACTTCTAGGAGTAATTTCGTTTATCAAAGAAATAGTAAATATGTATAAATTGTTGAACTATGATTCCATTAGTTAAACATTAGGTCAGTGACTTAAGTAGCTTCCAAATTTTAATCATTGTTAAAATCGAATATCAGTCTTGTATTTGTAGGATCCAGGATTAGATGTGCACACTGATGTTTCTTTAGTTGCTTTAATTTTGCACCAAAAAAATACAAAAAAAATTAACGAAAACAAATATTCAATACGAAGTTAGGTTGGACGGCGTTCTTGCCGTACGGTGTCTCGGTTGGTAACAGTAGCGCCGACCGCACAGCTCGACGTACGGAACCAGGAGCGGTAGCTCAGTGCATCAACTGATGTCATTGCAGCGCCTCTGACCGGGAGGTCCTATGTTCGAGTCCTGACGGCGGCAGGATTTTCGACACCAGCTTTTCAGCTAGGTCGAATTCAGTCGCTGTCTGGAGGAGAATTCTAGTGGCCGGCTGCTCTCACCGGAAGTTTTCCGTGGTTTCTCCGATCAACACCAGGCGAATGCCGGAGCAGTACCCTACCAAACGGGCCACGCACCGCGCGCGATCTGTCCTTCCCATTCCTTGTCCTATCCTCTCCCCTTTCACACACACTTACACTAACATGCACTACACTACCACATATTCCGGGAGACCGGTCGGGAGCTTAGAGCTTGTCCCGGCTGGGGCGGTGCCCCGCTGGTGGGAGAGTCCTGGTTTGGGAGAAACCCCACTAGCCGACGGTAGGTCGGCGCCGGATCTGACCATCCAGCAGAGGAAGATCACCGCCATCTCCCGAGGGGAAAACATGCACTACACTAACGGGACTAATGACCAAAGCAGTGGACGCCCGGAAACACGAAAAAATCAATCAATCAATCAATCGACGTCCGGCATGGTCAGGTGCAGAGATAACTTGCCACCGGTTGACAGGGAAGTGGCTGGCTGCGGGACAGGCCACGAAGGTCTCAGCGGCGCTTTTTTCATTTTCCCCTCGCCAGTAGCCCTGGCAAGGCGGGAATTTATTCAAGTACTTGGGAATACAGATAAGCTCCAACCGATTGGGTTTATGGAGCTGAGTGAGGGCGATATCTTAAAAATACTAATTAAAACTAATCTTAACCTAATTAAAACTACACATGGCCACTTTGGGCTATTTGTTTTTAATAATATAATTGTTAAGAAAAAAATTTGTAAGTTCTTGTATTGTTTGTGTTCTTATTCTTCTATTTTGTTCATTCACTCACTCAATCATACTTATACTATATTTACAGACACATTCACTCGCATATTCATACCACACTTCACTTCACTATTTACACTGTACACTTTTTTAGCCGCCACGGCGCCGACTTGTCTCAAGCGTCCGTGGCGCCGCGACGTCTTCAGTGCCTGGCGGACCAGAACTGGCTGAGCACAGTTCCGCGCCTCCCTCACGGATTCCGGCGTTGGTGAGCGGCGACCGCCTCCCGCGCACTATCTGCTCCCTCAGCGGCGCCTACTCGGGAGCCGGTTATGCCACGGCCGGTGGCACGTCGCAAGCAGCATGGGTCGTGTCCAATCGAGCAGAGAACGCTCCGCCGCCAGGCTCCGGGTTTCAACCCCTGCCGTCCGATGAAAGGGAAGGGGAGGGATTGCGCCCCTCCACCAGCGGAGCGTGACCCCAACTCCGCTTCTGGTTGGGGGTTTACCACAAGCCACATGTTTACAAGTAGATTGTACAACCTGATACCTGGTTAAAGACAGTTTACAGTATACAAATACTGTATAGAGTCAGTGTAAAAAGTGAGTGGTCACTCAGATATTCTTTCGGTTTTTACTCTGTGAAAACCGTGCAGTGGGTGAAGATAATACGATACAACAATATTGACATTAAAGAAGGTCTTCCTTTTCCCAAAAATGTCATCCTTCGTACCTCTTCGCTATCAGTTGCCGCATCAGTTCTGTAATGCTGAGCTAATCACGACTGTGAAATGAATTCTATACGAGAATTTACTGTGAAGAATGCGGAGAAGGTAAGTCCATTGACACAATAGGCGCACTTTGATAAGGAGATGACGCGGACGGACTGGAACACCAATATCAACAGCACAGTATTATAGACAGTTTTGGTGAGAGAAAAACACTGGAGAACAAACCATGTCCTGGTCACCTCTCAAATCTTAAATGTGCAAGATGAGCGGATCCTTGTTCCTGCAGTGAAGTTTAATCCACGGACAAATATCCTCGCGTCAGACCTATTGGATAGTGGACAGAGGTTCGCCTGTAATGTGTTGAGGATGCAATGTCAATAATGGACGCATTGTCCTAAAGAAAATTTTGGTGAGTAATGTAAATAGGCAGACAATAATAAATTTCAGGTACGACTTTTAAAGGAAGATCATATTTACAAGATTGTCTTGGCTGTCCGGGTGACGCCGCGTTGAAGGCTGTATTGCCGACGTTTCGATAATCTTTTTCGAGATCATCTTTATGGCTGGTCTGCGTCGGTTCTTTTTTCAGTTTTCCCCGGGAATTAATTCAGTGACCTGCCCTCGGGTTTATATTTGGGTGGGGACCAAATACGATTGGCTGAAACAGTCGGCAAAAAAACCGGCGCAGACCAGCCCTGAAGATGATCACGAAAAAGATGATCGAAACGTCGGCAATACACCCTTCAACGCGGTGTCACCCAGACAGCCAAGATAATCTTGTAAATACGATCTTCCTTTAAAAGTCGTACCTGAAATTTATGATTGCCTGTTCACATTACTTCTTCTGCCGTGGAAGCTTACGACTTTGATCATACTTACAGATGGAAGAATATTCTCTCTTTTGAGCTCAGACGGTCACCGCATGGTATGGAAGAATAAAATAGAGAGCTAGAGGCGCGAGCCTTAATTCCCACCGTGAAACAGGGCGGTGGTTCGGCCCCCATGTGGAAACGTATGAGTGCCCCAGTAATGTGGAGCAATTGCAGTTTATAGATGGATTCATTTGTTAATTCATGTGCATTGTTATTCCAAATGTGCGAGCTGCATCTGTAAAATGAATTTGAGACACGACTTCATTTTTCAGCACGATAATGACTCTTTAGCATACCGCCTTGAATACATACTTTAGATAGAAAAACAACTTCGCACTTCCATTACCGAATGTAAATCCAGTTAAACAGTTATGAAGCATCCTGGAAACAAATGCTCGAAAAAGGAAAACTGCGAACGCACAAGATCTTAAGAGAGCATTTGACAAAAAGTGAAACAGCGTTTCAATCCAAATATGAGACAAACTTCTGAAATCCATATCAGCCTACGTGCTGTAGTTCATATGAAGGGCAATCCTCTAAAATATGAAAAGAACTTTGTTTTATAACAAATACTTTCTGTGTCTAAAAACGTTTTGCACGTCAATATCTTGATTCACTGGTTTCGTTGTGCTCTTTTTGACAAATCGTGGAGCATTGCCGCAGAGTGTATTGCTCTCGTCACGAATAGTCACTGAAATACCTACTCACCACTACAAGTGAACGTATGCGGATGTGGAGAGGCTCCCGTAACACTCGCTGTAATAACGAAATGTGTGCTAATTTCCTTGCCATGACTCTGCGCCTTTTTGTCGTATAACCCGTGTTTCCGAATAGCGCCACGCGAGTATTGCTTAGCTATTCACGCTACATTGCAACATACCAAATGCTTTCCTGCTAATAGCACTTCAACAAACACTTCTGTTAATGGAAGCACTTCATGTATTGAACCTATTGAATGTAAACCGTTTGTATTTGTAAAGAGTACCAACCTCTCTATAAACCTGCTTTGAAAGTGCTCTAGAGTTAAACTCCTAAAATATCTGTGTATTGATGTTGAAATTAGGAATGGAATAATCATTCATTTATAACATTTTTAATTAATTAATGAATTCTATTATTAAACTCTTCAGTTTGAAATTCGTTAGTACAGCTGAACTTGGGTAAGTGCGATTTTCAAGGAAATAATTTTATTCTCGCTTAAAAAAGAGTTTCAGATATCCAGATTCTCACTTATTAATTTCAAACAGCATTCGACTCGCTTATGGAGAAATTCCCTTACACAGATTCGCATGACATTTGTTTCAGTTACAAAGCTTAAGTTAAAGAAACTGAATTAATTTTACAAAAACTTTCTTTAGAAACAATGTATTATGTATTAAATTTTTGTAATATATAACATCAGAGCTTGATTTCTGGTGAACGCGACAGAACGACGTTTCGGTACCTCTGGAATAATTATTAAATTATATTATAAATATATAACTTTTTCTAATAAATTAGGAATTAATTTGAGGCGCGTTCCGGGACCTACAATTTTAGAAATCAAACACTTTATAACATCAATGTAAACAGTGAGTGAAAATGAAAGGAATGGTCCATTTTGGCCCGCCCATTAAATTCTTTCCGTAGTTGGTGCACCACGCCTTTCTCATATTGAAACATTCTCTTTATTTTTCAGTGGCTGGCAACGTATTTAACTTTCACTTGAACATTTGCGTCGTGGGATTAACAGAATGAAGTTCATGGGCGTCCTGCCTTTTGGTGGACAGACTATCGTGTTAGTGTTGTATAAGATTTGTAGACCGTTTAGAAACATACAAACTTTTCGTAAAATGCTGTATTTTGGAGAAACACAAGAATGTGAAGACTTCTGTCAGCAAACACTGAGAAAATCTGGGCGAGAAAGCATCCTTAGGTAAACAGTTTTACATTGCCAATAATAAACGTGTTTCGTATAAAATGTCTGTATTTTATAATCAGTCTCTGTAACAGATGTTTCCCACTTATTCAGGTTTGATTATATACCGAAATATAGAGCAGGAATTAGTTTTTAATAGAAACCAGTTCAGCATACGACGAGGAACATCATTGAAATGCGCGTATTATTGTTATTATATTGCAATCTTAAAATATGAAAGTTTAATCTCAGTTTTATTTCAGTTTAGAGTCTATGTTTTTAGAAGTTTCTTTTCTTTAATTGATAACTTTATTTTAATTCCTATTTTTGCTTACATTTTTCTTCAAATTAGAAGTACAATAACCCTTGTTCATTAATTAATCAATAATATTTTCTTTTATTAATAAAAATGCATTTTTAAGTACATATTTTTATGTTTCTTGTAACACTTAGTTTCACGAACTGGAGTATATGTTAGCCCGTCGAGAAACAATTAGTCGTGTACAAATTAGATTCAACTCACTTAATCCCTAGTGTTTTACTTTTGGAAGATCATTTGACAGCAGCTGGACTCATTGCCTCCCGAGATCGTGTTATTCCCAGGCTAGAGGATAATCGTTTTCCGATTTGGAAGGAAAACAATTTCAGGTGTGAGCTCTCTCCCACAGTAAACGACTCGGTAAATGAATTGAATTTTTGCCCATCGATAATAAGTTGTTTTTTTTTATTTATTTCCACCTGTTCGGCATTTCTGCCTTTCAGGGATGTTAACTTTTTACAACATAATGATTTGTTATTCCTTCTCACGCTAATTGTTCTGATTGTTACAGGCTGTTTTCAGTGTATAATTTTGAAAATAGAGTATACTGATAGGGAATTTATACTCGTACTCGTCTTTAAATAAAGTATTTGTGATTTAATATGTTATATTAATAGATGTTGGGAACTAATGCCGTTGAGTATTTGTGGAGGTCTGAATTTATCCTTGGGAATTCGTGAGCATATTCTGTACGATAATAAGTGTGTCTGTAATATCCACCCACGAAAACCGAGAATTTGTTGCACTACACGAACGATATTTTTCTTTGGAAAAAAAGGGTCATTCATTTGCCCCGATCCCAATTCAAGGTGTCATCTTCAATGTGTTGAGGTTCGTCCAATAAATCCCCGGGGAGTGGCAGCGCGGGCCTAACGCGACACGTAAACAGGGCGGCGTTTGTATGCAGGCAGCGGCTGCGGTCGACGTATTGGAAGCCGGTGGCAGGAGCGCGGCGCGGTGTGGGTGGCGCCCTCGATTGTCTAACGCAACGAGGCCGATTGAGCTTCGCCCGCCGACGCGCGGCGCTCGCGGCGCCCTCGACGCCGACGCCGACCCCCCGCAGCCCCGCCCCCTTTGCTTGCCACTGTCGACACAAAGGCGCGCGCAAGTAATGGGAAAAGTTGGCTGCAAATAATTAACGAGGGCGTGCTTCACCTGCGGCGACGCGCGACCGCCGCGCCGCGTCGCACCGCACCGTACCGTCGCGCCGGCTGCAGCTACAAGGCGGTGGTGCCGCCGCCGCCATGGTCGTCGCTGCCGCCACCGCCACTGCCGCCGCCGCCTCCGTCGTCGGCGGCGGCGGCGGCGGCGATGGCGGCGGCGGCGGTGGCGGCGGCGGCGGCGGCGGCGGCGGCGGCGGCGGCGGCGGCGGCGGCGGCGGCGGCGGCGGCGGCGTCTCCGTTCCGGGCCCGCGATTCGAGGGCGGCTCGGCTCGGCACGGCACGGCGCCCCAGCAGCGCAGTATGCAGTAAAAGTGATTTCGAGCGCAACCGATAAAGGGACGCCGACGCGAAGGTGTGTGGATTTGGTGGTATTAGGGTATCGGACTGTTATACCATCGTTCGAGGGTTCAAATCCGATCGAAGCTGGGGATTCTTAAGGGGGAAACCATTCTTCGTACGCCTTCCTTTAGAAGGGAAGTAAAGTTGGTGGTCCCATGTGGATTTACAGCATGTGAAAGATCCTCAAACATAAAATAAGCCTCTGAGTGGAATTAAACTCGCCAGTTTGGCCGCTCTCATGATACCTCCTTTCTCTGCTACCCGGAAATTTAATTATAGAGAAATTTAATTTGAAAATATAAGAGCAGCATTAACATGGAACTACTTTCGGCAGTGGCGAGCGGAAAGTCGCAACGCTTTCCTTTCGGGCGGGGTTGATCGTTGATGGATTGATTGATTAGTGATTTCGGGCGCGTCAACTGATAGGTTCATTAATCCTGAAAGAAGTGCATATTTTATCGCGGGAGACGGCGGTGATTTTCCCCCGCTGTATGGCGAAATCCTACCCGTCGGCTTGAAGGGTTTTCCCCAGTCAGGCTAGCCACCCGGCGCGGGGTAGGAACGAGAAAAGTCCTGACGTTGCTGAGATCGTTAGGTCAAATTGACCCGCTAGTTATTAGAGACTATTTAAAGCACTAATTAATTACACAAATATTTTATTATGAAGTAAAAGATGCTAATAAATCAACAATGTAATACCAAGCCCAAAGTATATCCCATTTTTTTCTCGGATTAATGAACAAAACATAAAATTCAAAGTGAACAAAGGGCTAACATAGAAAAGAAAAGGTAACAATAAATTAATCGCTGTAATATTTATAAAAGTCTGCATGGATTAAACATAATGGAAACAGTTTTTACAAAAAATGTTGTATATATTAATATTTTATACTTTGTTTATGGTAGAATTTTTTACAATTCTTTTGATCGACCATTAGGTGTTTAAACCTTTCCAAGAAAGTGTTTTGAGTCCTACAAAAATTTTAAATAATTTGGATTTCTTAACTCTAAAAAATAGACTTTATTTATCAGAATTAGACCGTAAATAAATAAATATTACTTTCAAAAGATTCCTGTTAAATTTCCTGAATCCTTAGTTCAGCTTCATTAATTTCTTGTTCATCATTTCTTGAACTGTGCAAACATTGCAGTGCAAAGGATAGATCTCCCACTTCATCACTTCCTAACCAATTTTCACTTCCTAAAAGCACGTTAATTAATTTTGTGACTTTCGAATCTAATGCATTAAAATATTTTCTAAATGAACCGTCCTTGTTGTAAAAAAAGGCACATAAACGGGAACGTTCAATTAGATTTACCCACCAACAACTATGAACGGGAATAACACACCACGTTCTTGTGATAAATTCAACTAAAGGCCGTCATCTATTCACGAAGATACAATTTGAAATTAGATTGGTGGGTAAGTTAAAAACTCTTTTCTTTTCTTCGATTAATAGACCGTTCCATAGATGTCGCTGGGTCAGATACAACCAACTCTGTCAATCCTTCTCACTTTTCGGTTAGTAAGGAACTCGTGTAACTGGTTGTATTGCCATAGAACCTCGTTGGCAGGAAGACCGGAACCAGGCAGACGCCGCGTGGCAGAATTAGTGAACGCAACGATGGCGGTCGGGGAGAGTAAGAGAGATTAAATAGACAGTAGCTAGGGGCGGGGGTGCCCCGAGGTATTTTGAGAACTTCCAGGTATCCATGTAAAGAGATGCCCAAACTGCGTGGCGGCGCTGCAATCACGCGGTGAGAGTCGCCACGCGATCGCAAGATGACGTTGCGTGTCACGTGGCTTGAAGTTATACTAGCGAGAGCGCCAACCACGGGGTCGGGTTTTGAGCTGAGTGAAAACCTCGAGGGAATGCACAGAACTTGCGCCCAGGACGGTGTGGAGACGAGCGATGCTCGTAGGGCAACCCATGTGTTGGGACTCCGCGGTGGAACATCGTTTCCACGGGTGACTGCGGTCCCGGAGCACTACGCTGTGTGCATAAGCTCGCTGAGGAGTGGAGAGGGCCACGAGTCAGGCATATCTTGAATCATTTAAGGATCGCTCCTGCGATCGGGGATAAGGTCTATCAGAGCTGTAAATAACTGCTCAAAGTATTTATTTGCAAATACCTAATTACTAATAAACCTGTAAATATCTGAGCTCGTGTCTGTCATTGCTGTTGTGTTCCCACGACGTCACACTAACTTCGGCAGCGGCGTGCGGCAAGGCAACGCCTTCCTTTCGGGTGGGATGGTTGTTGATTGACTCATTGATTAGTGATTCCGGGTGCGTCAACTGCTTAGGCCATGAGTCCCGTTAGTGTAGTTCTTGGTTTATCGCAGGAGGTGGCAGTAATGTCTCTCTTTGGATGGCAAGATACTACCAGTCGGTTTGCGTGTTTCCCTAACCAGGTGTCTCCCTCCAACGAGGCACTGCGGAGACCAATGGTGATGATCAGGATTGGACCCCAGTCAGTTGCAGGGAATTTGCTTCGTATGTTAAAAATCAGACATTTTGTGACGTTTCGTCGAATATAATTCTTAGACTGGTTTGCCTGAATAATTCTTAGTGAAAGCTGGAGCTGTATTAGCCAGGTATATGTATCACTCGAGCCGATTTTGTAACAAGAGTATGAATAGGTCTTTGCTCTTAATGAGACACACAAGTACAAGCTTTTTAAAAATATCAGGAAAAGCTTGTGTTGAGTGAAATAGGTAGTATGTAGTGTGGTTTACAAAATTATACAAATTTCAAAGACCGTGAGCTTATTTTTTTAAAAGTTGCGCTCAAACGATGTGGAGTATTAATGGTACGTAGGTAGTAACAGACTTTCCAAAACAAATTCTGACTGATTAGTTCATTTTTCTTGTTGCATTTTTGGCAGCGTGCAAATAAATTTTATTATGATAAGTTGATGGTAACAATTTGTACGATGCTACAAACTCTAATAGCTTCCAGTGACGCCATTAAATTTGTATGGGATTGTGTTTTAAAGAGCACGCAAAAGGCATCTACTCTTACATTCACCTACTGCCGAATTGTGCTCAAAACATGATGGCAAATGTTAATAAAAAATAGTTATTCTGACATTGAAAACGAAGTACACTTTTTAACAACTTTTGTGTCTTCTACATACGCAGTTAAATGCTATATTGCAATAAGCACATATTTCCTCCTGACTTGTGTCTGCGGATATTAACTCTAGTTATTTAAAAATGCCAGTGTTCTCCTTAATGAAACATCAATTTATTAATATGATGATTCTGTCCTTTAAACATATTCAATGTTCCAAATCAGTCCATGTATAGTTTTTATAGAGTAATTTAACAGTCGGATATTGTGCGCATTTTACCGTCAATAAATTGAAGAATAATGGTTAAATAAATTTGTAATCTCTCTTCCGTGAGCAGGAGGTTGATTCTCCCTGAAATGTTCTTCTTTAAGAGAAACATATTTCATGAACACTCTACCCGTCACCGTCAGTCTTCGTATCTCCGTGTCCCTGCGTCAACACATGTCACGTTCCCAAACAGACGCCCGGAATCGACTGCCTGGAAAGCCGCGACAACTTACTACAAAAACATTTTCCGACAGATAGTACCCCATTGAAGAGCGTCTGCAGGCAATTCTGTCGCCGCTTATCTGCACGGGGATGAGGGTGGTGCGGAGAGGGGGAGAGGATGGCGAGCAGAGGGTGAAGGTAGAGGCATGGGTTGGTGCGGGCAGGAGGGGGGCGATGGAAAAAGGCGGGGACACGGAGCGTTGAAATTTGTGGATGTGGTGGCGGGGAGGGGGCGAGGATGGCGAGCAGAGGGTGAAGGTAGAGGCATGGGTTGGTGCGGGCAGGAGGGGGGCGATGGAAAAAGGCGGGGACACGGAGCGTTGAAATTTGTGGATGTGGTGGCGGGGAGGGGGCGAGGATGGCGAGCAGAGGGGTGAAGGTAGAGGCATGGGTTGGTGCGGGCAGGAGGGGGCGTGGAAAAAGGCGAACACGGAGCGTTGAAATTTGTGGATGTGGTGGCGGGGAGGGGGCGAGGATGGCGAGCAGAGGGTGAAGGTAGAGGCATGGGTTGGTGCGGGCAGGAGGGGGCGATGGAAAAGGCGGGGACACGGAGCGTTGAAATTTGTGGATGTGGAGGCGGGGAGGGGGCGAGGATGGCGAGCAGAGGGTGAAGTGAAGGCATGGAGTTGGTGCGGGCAGGAGGGCGATGGAAAAGAGCGGGGACACGGAGCGTTGAAATTTGTGGATGCGGTGGCGGGGAGGAGGCGAGGATGGCGAGCAGAGGGTGAAGGTAAATCAGCATGGGTTAGTGCGGGCAGGAGGGGGCGTCTGGAAAAAAGCGGGGACACGGGCGTGGGAAATTCGTGGATGTGGTGGCGGGGAGGGGCGAGGATGGCGAGCAGAGGGTGAAGGTAGAGGCATGGGTTGGTGCGGGCAGGAGGGGGCGATGGAAAAAGGCGGGGACACGGAGCGTTGAAATTTGTGGATGTGGTGGCGGGGAGGCGAGGATGGCGAGCAGAGGGTGAAGGTAGAGGCATGGGTTGGTGCGGGCAGGAGGGGGGCGATGGAAAAAGGCGGGGACACGGAGCGTTGAAATTTGTGGATGTGGTGGCGGGGAGGGGGCGAGGATGGCGAGCAGAGGGTGAAGGTAGAGGCATGGGTTGGTGCGGGCAGGAGGGGGGCGATGGAAAAAGGCGGGGACACGGAGCGTTGAAATTTGTGGATGTGGTGGCGGGGAGGAGGCGAGGATGGCGAGCAGAGGGTGAAGGTAGAGGCATGGGTTGGTGCGGGCAGGGCAGGGGCGATGGAAAAAGACGGGGACACGGAGCGTTGGACGGTGCGGTTGTGGTGGCAGGAAGCCTGGCCCTGGTGCCGTGTGTCGCCAACGCGTTGAAAGCACGCACTAGCGCGCGGACGAGCACGCGTGCGCGGTGATGGGATCGCACGCCCCGAGGCGCCCTGGCCCTGCGGCACGCGAAGGGCAAATATTTTTGCGTGGCCCTGAGATACGGCACTGACGTCTAGTGAAGGCAGGGTAAACGCCGCTTTAGGTGCACTTCCCCAATATTTTATTTCGCTATGGAGGTCACATTCTGAGTACGCCGCTCTCAGGATCAAAGACCACTAGTAAGTTATCGCTAAACTGCATATAATGAGCCACTCTACTAAATCAGTATATATTTTAGATTATACTAGTGAAAACCCGTCAAAATTTGACGGTGAGATCTGAGATAAATGTAAAATACTGTGACCAGACTAATGTTCACAATACGTTGCATTGTTTGGATCTTCAGGGTATAACGAAGATATTCTGTGATGCGAGTTCCCAAAATTTTGAACACGTATGGCCCATGGGCAGGTGGCAATGCAATATCGGCGCCAAATTGCACAAAAGAAAGAGCACTATTATACTGACGGATATTATTTCTAAAGTTTTTTGATGTGTCATCATGTCCTATAAACAATTTTTATTTCTTCTGGTATATCGCTTGAAGGTAAACTTACTTTCCCATTTAAGCAACACAGAGTAAATCGTGTGCAGAATTTCTCTCACATGCGAAGTGCAAAGTAGAACAAAACTGACATTTCATAGACAACGACCCAGCAGAAAACGAAATGACCTCACTATCACGACACGTACGCTGACTTTCTCTTCCCCTGCGTCCAGTTAATGTACGTTTGCGTCTTTTGGGACGCGTGGGCAACGATTCGGAATTCGACATAACCTGTGAACAACTTCACTACTTCAGTACAACCGAGCAAAACACACTGTCCGAATGTTCTCTACAAAATACACCACAAAAGCAAATACATGCAAACTGTCAACGCCACAATGCAATAATTACACTGAAACAAAACCTTGATGAATTGTAAACAAATCTCAACAATCAAAACAAAACATCAAACAGCGCCACCATGAAGCATCTATCGACTCATATATATCGATTTTGAAACAGCCACCCTTTGGAAGAAAACAATTGACTATTGATAAGCGTACTATTAAAGAAATATTTAATTAATTAATTTACACACTAAATGTTAGTGAATCAACACAAACAATATCTGATAACACATCTAGGGATCACATTCTTTCATTTAAAGGAAAAAATACTACAATCGGTTCAGTAGAAGCTCTAAACGAAGCCATGGCAAAATACCTTATTTTTTTAAATATATAGATGGGGTTACTTTATTACAGACACAGAAAATTTCAGTTCTTCACACTGTTTACATTTTCTGTGTGTTCTTTCGTTGTGTTCACTTTTATTTGGTCGACGCTTACATACGTTTCATTAAATAGGCTTGCTAGAGATTCTGGGGGAATATATTTCTCTATCCAGAACTCAGACCCTTCACCCGGTATGCTAACCTTCTTTATCGATCAGCGTACTGAGAAACACATTGGCACAAATCGCGTCGGTACCTATCTTACTGTTGTAGTTCGATAAATTAAATTCAAATTCAATTCAATGATGCCGTACTTTAGGTGGCGAGACTCAGGCCAATAGGCATGCTCTTCTGTCTGAACACGCAAATTTCCTCACCATCTAGCGGAAAAAGAAGATATTGCTCAGGCATCAAAACAGGATTTCTTAAAAATTTAGCTGACATGCTTCTTTTAGTCTTGAGGATCTTTTATTTGCTTTAAATAAGCAACATGGGACAGCTGGCTTTACTTCCCCATTACTACAGGAATATGGAGAATTTTTTCATCGTTACAATTCCATGGCTTCGATCGGGTTGGAACCAGCAAACTTGAGTAAAACAGCCCGATGTACTTGGTATCGCTATTTGTTCAGCACCGCAAATCCCTGTCGTCCGTAAATTGTTTTCTTAGGCAACCCGCGTAACGTTTGTGTTACGTTCTTTTGTATTGCAATCCTCATATCACATTGAATTTAGCTGGAACTCGACGGAAAAGGAGGAAGAGGAGCATAGAAAGGAGGAGGGGGAAGTGAAAGGTGAAGAAAGAAAAAGGAAATTCAACATAAGAAAATAAACTATAGCTTTATCCAAAGATTTTTCGTTCTAAACCCATGTTGACAATTTGGAAAAGTTTTATATTTTCTGAAGAAAGTTTCCTTCGTACGTTGAAAAGTCTCTAATATGATAAAATGTTACTGATTGTAAATTATTAATTCAAAAATACAATATTTAATGTAAAATGGGTGTCCTTGCATAAGGTGGTAAAAAGTTTTCATAAAACAAATTATATACACGTAGTTACACCATAACTCTAATATAAAACTAAGGTTTCTTAGCCTGCGTCCCATCACCCACATCCCTACACAGCCAGAATCGTGTTTTATATTTTTATTTCTTTCGTCAACGTCAAACTATTTCATCGGGTTGAAAAAATATTAAAAATAAGAAAATAATGTATACTATCAGATAACATTTTTTTATTTTTTTCAGCACCAAATTTAAAGGCAAAAATGTTTTTTGGAAAAAATAATAAAAAATATTTTTTTTGTCTTAGAACCCTGAACCAGGTTTGAAAAAAATCTCCGAAGTTTC
Source organism: Teleogryllus occipitalis (assembly GCA_011170035.1). NCBI lineage: Eukaryota > Metazoa > Arthropoda > Insecta > Orthoptera > Gryllidae > Teleogryllus > Teleogryllus occipitalis. The sequence continues at coordinate 86,604 of BLKR01003841.1, forward strand.
TTTTAAATCACAAGTTGTTGTTTGTCTTCATGTCTATGACCGCATGTCTGTCCGACTGACCTTTACTGGCTGTGTGACTGTCCATCCGTTCGTCCGACCATGTACGGACAACTCTAGCGCTTAAACCGTTTATAGGATTTTCTCCAAAGTTGATCTGGATTAACTTAAGACCCCTCGAATTTGAAACGTCTATTTTTATTCGGGAGTATTTGATATGAGCATGACATTTTCAAAAGTGGCTGGATTTTTTTTTCATTTTTGCTAAAATGAAGCGAAGTAACCGTATAAAAATGGCACAGGTTCTATTTTCATCGAACTCACAAAATTTTCTAAAATTGCAACAGTTTTTCAAAAGACTTATTAGAAAACTATTTTATGTGGTTTTATCCAGCAGTTTTTTTGCTTGTGCAGGCCACCAATGTCGCTATATAAACGAGTAAAACAAATACCTAAACACAATTCATCATAACAATTCACAACAATGACGAAAACACCCAATGATTTCGACCTATCTCATTAGGAGTTTTGTTTATTTCCCTACGCTCACGAAGTCCATTGATTTGTTGAATAAGATAGTCATGATAATTACTATTTTCCCTCTAAAATAGAGAATTTTACGTTATTTCCATATTAATCGAAAAATAATCAATGCTCACATACGGTTTTAATTTTATTTAGTAATATGTTGTTATGTATTTTAATATTAAGGTGCGAGACAATAAGGTAATAAATTTCAGACAAATTGGTTTTGAGAAAACGAGAAAATATTGTAATTTTTTCACGAACAAAATGCAAAGATGGCTTAAGGATGTGCACTAGCGACTTCCTCTTCTCCTTTTCCTCTTTTTTGTAAAACTTCATCAACGTACTTTTCTCCAGCCTGGGGACTATGAATAGTTTTTTCAAGATCCTTATATTGTTTTGTATATTCTAAGATTAAATTTTCCTGAGCTTGTCGAATAATCGTTCATTCGTCCGTTTTTATTAAATCGTTTAAACTATTTACATTATATTGAAAGCGATATGCAAAGAATTTCAATTATCCCTCTATAAACAGTATTTCCTAATAAAGTTAACTTGCAATATGAAAACACCTGGGAAGCTTCTCGTAGATATAACACATTTTTTTCAAAATTAACACAATATACACACGAAACTTTGACGTGTCTGATATTAAAACCCAGACTAATTTTCAGATATTCGGAGAAAAAATATTAAATTGAATCCTTAGATGAAAAACGGTGCGCAAACCTTCATACTTTGAGTGATATCGCTACCTTGGCGCTGTGAAAACTCGTTGCCGGCATTTTTCTGCGCGCCTGGCATGCAGAAAAACATATTAGATGACATGTTTGCTATATTCCCCTTGCGAATTTTAAGAAATGTATTAACGTTTATTATCTCGTTATATCCGCAAAAGTATTCTGGTATTTTTCTTGAAAACAAGACACTATAATACAATTTGTTTCAAAAATGTATTTACTTTTGACGTTTCTACCCTAATTGGGGTCTTTAAAAAATATATCTGGTCCAAATTAATAAAAAATGCTTAACAAAACATTTAAAACTTTTAGGTAGCGTTTGAAATACAAATTGTCAACATTGAAAGATAATAGTTTAAAAACTGCAGATCTATAGATGAGAAGTTAACATCACCTGGCCTTTGGTGAATTTATCACTTTTCACATTTGTATCAGAAAATAACATTTTTTTCGTAATTCGTATCTAGAATCTATTAACTCTTTGTAATTTGTTGGAATTATCTGTTTGTTTTCTTGACAGTTAAGTAAATCTTTCAGTTGTTTTCGTGACCTTTCCTTATCCCAATGATCTCGATCCCATCTCGATCAGGTTTTTCGTCCAGTTTCCCTGATCCATTGAGCAAATGCTGAGATGGCCCCTTGTTTTGCTTCTGGACATAAATGTAACTTCATTTTCTGTGCACGTCTTCTAGAATTCAGTGGGAAATACAATTATTCAAATTATCGTTTCCATGTTGTCGCGGCAGGAAGTAATAAGAGCCAAAATTTATTGCTTATTTATCCTTGAAAATAGATTTTATTACATGGGAGTTTTTTTGTTGTTTTTTTCTCCCTTTCAAAATTCAAAATTTATTGCTTATTTATCCTTGAAAATCGATTTTATTACATGGGAGTTTTTTTGTTTTTTTTCTCCCTTTCAAAATTCAAAATTTATTGCTTATTTATCCTTGAAAATCGATTTTATTACATGGGAGTTTTTTTGTTTTTTTTTTCTCCCTTTCAAAATTCAAAACTTAAGTAGTTTATGATTTAGTGTAGGGATCACAGAATTTTGAAAATGTGCACACAATTCACTTTTCCCCATAGCCCGTCATACGCAGTTTTTAACTGTTTTTTTGACGTAAATAAATAAATAAATAAATAAATCTTGTCTCTTTTTCTCTCTTCTCTATTTTCAGATGTTTCTCTCTCATCCTAGTATCTTTCTGCGCCATATCCCTGAACAAATTATTTACGTTTGCGAGCCTTTTTTCGTGTCCTTCTTAGACTATTTGCGTCTTACAGGCGTCCACGTCCGTATTTCCATCTAAATAATGCAACCACTTCCAAGTTGGCGATGCGTTGATTCCTCTTGCGACCTCTCTCCGCCGTCGGCCAAGTCGTGCGTCATCGTCGGTGAGCGCCGGCCTTACATCACTCTTGCGTCGCGGCAACGCCCCCACTTCCGCTTCCACCACGCCCACCTGTCATCCGAACTTCCGCGAGTCGGCCGGGTCTCTCAGTTGTGACGTTAAACCCTAACTCGATACCGTTTGCGCTCCGTGTTTCCCATGAAATCCTCAAAGGTCGCATCACTAGAATCCGTCTATTATAATATTTTAGGTGTTCCATCATGGTATTACGACCCGGAAAGGACGCCCGTCAACATAGTTATTAGTTTTCCAAATGACAACGAAAAAGTCTCGTGACTTGTCACAAAAATGTATATTTTTAAAATTGCCAAGTGTATTTCACATCCGCTATCGAATTCAGCAAGCGTCTACTTTAATAGTCAAAGAAAAAGGACGATATAAAAAGTTTGTTAATGGTACAGAGAGAAAATGAACAGTCGTCTTTCTCCGCAGTGTCATAAGGTCTGCATCACGCAGATGGAAAGATGCATAAATGCCCTGATTTCTTTACATACTAGTAACCTTGTGGTTTCAGAAAAAAATAATTTGACTTTATACGAATTAATATATATTATGCACGTCAGTGAGAAATTTTTCTACATACAAGAATTACGGATTACATTGTTAGTCATATTTTTCCCAATAAAACCTCTTGTGTCCATAATTAGACACCTCTTACTGCTCATATAGTGAACTACAAAGAAAAGCTAATAACGAGGAATAAGCTTACAGGCCTTATACGTATAGAGACGCCCCAACCTTTTCTGCATCCCTCAATGACATCAATGACAACTGTGAATAAAAAATGTCTCTCATTCGCTTAATGGTGAAAATATATTCACAAAGAAATATCAAAAAGTAGAATGCTCATATCTAAACTGTATGTTACACTTTACCAGATGACTCTTCACTAGAATTATCTCAAGCCAAGCGTGACTTACTTAATTCCAGCTACAACAGACTTCTTGTTAGCTTACAGGAATATATTTATCGGGCATTCAAATATGTCGCATGTCCATTAGCGAAACTCTCTTTCTTCTATCTTCCTCCGGTCGCATTATTGTTTGTCTTCATCTTCCTTGGTTCCTCGTTGATTGATTACTAGTACGTAGATTCCGGGTGCGTCAACTGATAAGGTCATTAGTCCCCTAAGTGTAATGATAGTGCATGTTTTTGATCGGGAGGTGGCGGTGATATTGCCCCACTGGATGGAGAAATTGGGCGCCGACCTACCGTCCGCTAGCGGGGTTTTCCTCAGCCAAGTATCTCCTATCAGTGGGGCACCGCCCCAGCCGGGACAAGCTCTAAGTTCCCGACTGGTCTCCCGACATGTGTAGTAGTGAAGTGCATGTAAGTGTGTGTGTGTGTGTGTGTGTGTGTGTGCGTGCGTGTATGTGTGTAAAGGGTGGGATAGAACAAGGAACGGGAAGGAAAGATCGCAGTTTGTGGCCCGTTTGGTGGGGAACTGATCCGGCATTCGCCTGGTATTGATCGGAGAAACCACGGAAAACTACCGATCATAGCAACCGACCGCTACAATTCCACTCCTGACAGCGACAGAACTCGCCCTAGCTATCTGGTGGCTAGTGTCGAAAATCCTGCCTCCGTCGGGGGTCAATTGATCTCTCGTTACCTCGATACACTTTGTTTCCTAGTTGATTCCGTTTCCTTCAGATTTTTCTTCATTCTTCTTTCTTATGCCTGGGGTAATTTCTGTCGCCGCCCTCCATCTCGACTAGATCCGGTTCATCATTACACTCCCCGCCTCCTGCTTCCTGGTCCTGATCGCTCCAGCGGCGACTTCGACGCAGGAGGGGTGGATGTGCCCAATACGCACATTAAAATAAAAAAGCTTTTAATCTCAAGTTATGCAATTAATAGAGATGAATATTGTAATATAGAATGCTTTAAACACAGTATGTTAAACATTTATGTTGACAGGTGAAATGGTCTACGGCGGTCACTTACACTTCGAGGAAAGATGTATAAAAACCTGATAAATTCATACAAAAGTTAAAGTATATTACTCATTTCCGATGCGTGCGAAAATTGAAAGAAAACTATGCGGACTATGGCCGTGTGAGAGGTGTTTATAGTTTTTTGATAGATACCGAGGAAGTCGGCAAAAGTTCAAAAGAATGGGTGGTGTGAATAAAAGTAAGCAATTACTTTTTGCTCTGAGTTTCGGAGAACCTTCTCAATTTCGTATGAATAAAGAGGGTAAGCAATTGCTCAGTCTCTAACAGTTTGCTCCTTAGGAAGCTAGTTGCATCCCGAAGTAGACTTTATAATCAACCGACTAATATAATCGTCAGTTGTGAATTAGAGGAATAATAATAATAATAATAATAATAATAACAACAATAACAACAATAACAACAACAATCTCAGAGCATGTGCAGACTGGACTGGAGCCTTACTGGTGGCAAAAAAACCCGCAAGCGTTGAAGGTCGGCACTTGATCTCACCAACCTGCGTGAGAAGATAACAGCCACCTTCTGTTACACATCCATTACGTTATACGTGCACTACGCTTACAGAACTAATGGCCAACGCATCTGACGCGTCCGGAAATGCGAAGTCATCAATCTATCAATTGGCGCGCGACCTCAGTGTCCGACGTCTTCCCACTGCAACAGAGCAACAGCGCACAGAGAGGCCAGAGAAGGGAGAAGTTGACAAAAATTATTTTTAAGCGTTTTTCGGAATTTATAGCAATAAAAACACATTTTATAATTAAATAATGACTTATTTAATTCCTTTGAGATAATTTTTCTCTATTCCAATTGTGAAATCAGTGGGTTAGATGCAATTAACAGCCTGCAAAGCACTTTTTTTTCTTCCGGGTGGCACTTTTTTCGGTTTGTTTTTTTTTTCTTTTCAATGTGTTTAATAACACCATACAGATCCCTACTTGTTGATGAAGAGCTATCAGTACCAGGTCATGTAGGAAAAATAAAAAAATTAATATTTTAGGTAGAAAGGCTAACAAAACTAGATGTGCATCGTTATAAACAAAGTACTTAAACGCAAAATAAGGCCGACATGGGCAAACTTTAATTAATATTTTGAAAGCAAGATGAATTCCATAATCAGATTCAGTTAATGTCATAGCCCGGAAATGCCTGGAAAGGAACTAAAAGACAATATTAAATAGCGGATTTTAAAATTTCATTCCATTGTGACACGTTAAGTTTCTATTCGAAATTACTAAATTATTATTCTAGAAATATGTTTTTTAGAAATACAGATTTAAAGTACATATCTCCAGGTATCGTATCCATAACACGTACGATTCTGCCAGTCAAAAAACACACCTCTATCTTACTGCGCGTGCGAAGATATGCACCGCGCATCACTTCTGCCAATTCAAACTTGCACTGAGTGGCCTGATTCCCCCTTTCTTTCCTGATCAGGGAACGATGAAGGAGGCATTGCTACTGCTTTCATGTGTAATGGAGCTGCTGAAGTACGTTTTGATTTTGGACTCTTTGCCAACTTTCCCCTCCGCTGGCCCCACTGTGCGGTGGTCCAGCCCGGCCCGGCGCAGGACCGTGGTCGCGACCGCGGCCGTGGCTTGGCAGCAGGAATTGCCAGGGCAACCGGAGCGCTCCCCGAGGAGCTGGCGCGGTCGCCGCTTGACCGCTTGGCGGCGTCACCGGACACGGAGCCGCTTCGAACGGCTGCGCGCCCCGCGGGGCCCTTTTAAGGCTGAGTGGGCAGTCGGGAACTCCCGACGGGGCCGAAGGGGCCCTCGGATCCTGCCCTTATGATAATGGACGGTCGGGTGGTTTGAGACGCTCATGCAGATTTTGGGAGGACGTTTGAGTTTGAAATGAAAATACATAAAGACATCATTCTTAGATCACTTTTACGTTCAATCATTAAACATTACAGCGGGAGCGGTAGCTCAGTGCATCAACTGATGTCACGGCAGCGCCTCTATCCGGGAGGTCCTAGGTTCGAGTCCTAACGTTTTTGTAACTGCGCAATTTAAATATTGGAGTCCAGTGTATTCACAATGGAGGTTTTGAACGGGTGATATTATTCTTTGGTGAGATGCAAAAAGATGAAGCTGTTAATGTTATACAATGGTGCCAAAAATATGATATTTTGCGAAATGAGCCTGAATGTCCGAAGTTAAAAGGAAATTGTCACGCCACCACCCCTCTGAGCAATTATTTTCGTATTTTTATGAGTACATGTGGCTAAAGAAGAACGTAGGAAGAAGAATAAAACAATGAGAAATTTCCTTCAACTGATGAAATAAAATTACCCAATAAAAGACTAGAGTGACTTTCCAGTTTTATTAATTTCAGATAGTGAACCTAACCATTTAAAGTGCTTTCTTATAAAAGTGGTTTGGTAATTATGCGGTGGATAGACTCAAGGTTGTTGAAAGTGAACGCGAGGACTGAAGGTCCGAGCCTCGCCGTGACGTGAATCCGGGCGAGCGAAGCGAGAAAACTTGCCTTTGAAAATAATTTGGCATTACAATGTGGTGGGAACAGAGCATATACAAAGACATTGCACTACCACAGAATTAACCAAAGGCGAGGAAACCGAATCTTTCTCGACGAGACTCGTTGCTTTAAGTGAACCGTACCCTCGAGTAAGAATTAACCAAATTTACATATCCGTACAGGAAATAATATTTACTCAGCACATCTAATAATATTGTGTCAAATAAGTCGGATTTAATTTAGACCTCGTTTTTTATCACTTTATTATTTTGTTGTATAAGGAAGAATGTGTTTCTACAGATTCGACCTTTCTGCAATTTTGAACACGTATCCTTCAGAGAGAGAGTATTTGTCTACACGACATTTGATAAAAACTACCCTTTCCAATTTTCTATGCATTAAAGCAACCTTTAAGAACGTAATCTGTCAGTTCTCCGCGAATACCTCGAGAACTGCGAGGAAGTTAACTCAAGTGGATCAAACGTATCTGAAAACCCATTAAATTTCCTACCAAATGTATTTCCGTTCATTTCAGTAGTGCAAGCCATTAAACTTTGGGTAATTGAAACTCAAAATTGTAACTGGATATTGTCCGGGAGTATGCAACAATGCGTCTGTTTACAACTGATCGTAGCAACAATGGTTGAAGTACTGATTATCGTAGCGGGGTGAGTATAGAACATGGCAGAGAGAGGAAGTGACAAAATGGAGCTGGGTGGATGGGACAGAGCTGAGGAGAATCGTACGAGGTAGGGCAAGGAAGAGTAGGGCGGGAATACACTATAGATAGAAATAGTATAGGCATTTTCTGATCACCCATGATACGAAGTGAGGGTACCAGAAGAATTTAAGATCCAATAATTTAATAGAACATCGTAAGTCTCGATAACGGCATTCTGTGGAAGAAATCATCGCGACGTGTGTTGCGGGTTGCATCAACTGATTGGAAAAAATCCGCATTCTTCATCATAAATCTGTTAAATGCATCTGGAGGTGGGTAATTAACTATTCAGTAGTAGCAAATGTACGGTGGTATGTTGATGGATTATTAAAAAAATATTCAAAACCGTAATCTTTGCTTAGCGTTTATGTGTAAAAGTGACAGATATGTCAATTAATTTTTGAATAACGTCAGCCAGTTTTGGATTGAATACTAAACGTTACACGTTGTTGATTGTTGGTTGATATATTGGTGCTGTATTAATAATGTTGAAAACGTCCCAAAATTCTATAATATTTATAGAAAGACACCAAATATTTGCTAATGACGAAATTTTATTTTACTGAGCAGGTGAATTACGAAAGTTGAAAATTCCCTTACAAGCAGATCATAAATGCTCCTACTTCTTCATTCTCTTCTACGACTGTTTCGGTATCGTCAAGATTCTTCACGTGGAGTTTTTATCCTTCAATTGTGAAATCGATTTTGGAGATCGAGAATTACAATATTAAATGTCGATAGAGCACCAATTCTCTCACATCTAAATCGATTCCCGGAATGTTGAGCTTCAGATAATACCGGCAACCCAGAATGAAATACGATGCAGTGGTAGTCAAACGCTGTTGCCTGGGAATGGCAAATTGTTAACTTATCAGTTACCAAAGGTCTGTCAATCCGCGAGCAAGCAAACAGGTGTAGTCAAAAGCTGTTGCCTGAGAATGGCAAATTGTTAAGTCGGCGGTTACCAAAGGTCTGTGAATCCGGGAGCAAGCAAACAGACGTAGTGAAAAGCTGTTGCCTGAGAATGGCAAATTGTTAACTCAGCGGTTACCAAAGGTCTTTCAAATCCGGGAGCAAGCAAACAGACGTAGTAAAAAGCTGTTGCCTGAGAATGGCAAATTGTTAACTCAGCGGTTACCAAAGGTCTCTGAATCCGGGAGCAAGCAAACAGACGTAGTGAAAAGCTGTTGCCTGAGAATGGCAAATTGTTAACTCAGCGGTTACCAAAGGTCTGTGAATCCGGGAGAAAGCAAACAGACGTAGTCCAAAGCTTTTGCCTGAGAATGGCAAATTAATAACTCAGTGGTTACCAAAGGTCTCTGAATCCGGGAGCAAGCAAACAGACGTAGTGAAAAGCTGTTGCCTGAGAATGGCAAATTGTTAACTCAGCGGTTACCAAAGGTCTGTGAATCCGGGAGGCAGCAAACAAAGACGTAGTCCAAAGCTTTTGCCTGAGAATGGCAAATTTGTTAACTCAGCGGTTACCAAAGGTCTCTGAATCCGGGAGCAAGCAAACAGACGTAGTGAAAAGCTGTTGCCTGAGAATGGCAAATTGTTAACTCAGCGGTTACCAAAGGTCTGTGAATCCGGGAGAAAGCAAACAGACGTAGTCCAAAGCTTTTGCCTGAGAATGGCAAATTAATAACTCAGTGGTTACCAAAGGTCTCTGAATCCGGGAGCAAGCAAACAGACGTAGTGAAAAGCTGTTTCCTGAGAATGGCAAATTGTTAACTCGGCGGTTACCAAAGGTCTGTGAATCAGGGAGCAAGCAAAGCCACCCACGCTCAGCTGCGCCCTTCCCTGAGTGGCGCTGTCAAGGCGGAGCCGTGCCGGGCAGCGGTGGAGCCGTCGCCTCGCGTCGCGTCGCGTCGCAGTGGCCGTCAGCTGCAGCGCGGCCGCGGCGCGGGCGGACGGGCGGGCGGACGGGCGGGCGGCGAGCGCGCGGGCGTGGGCGTGGGCGGCGTCTGCGGCCGGGCAGCGCGCCGCGGTCAGCACGTCATTAGCACCGCTCATAAACAGTGCGGCTGCCGCGCTGGAATTTGGGATAATGGATGGAGGTGGCGCGCCCTCCACCCTTGCTGCGGCTGTCGCCCCGCCCGCCGCGCGGACCCCCGCGGTCTCCGCCCACGCTCGCCCGCTTCCGCGCACCGCCGCCCATGCGCACGCCTACCCTCGCGCCCACCAGTCCACGCGCCCACCCGCCCACCCGCCCAACCGCCCAACCGCCCAACCGCCCAACCGCCCAACCGCCCAGCCGCCCAACCGCCCAACCGCCCAGCCGCCCGCCCGCCCACGCGCCCACCCGACCACGCGCCCACCCGACCACGCGCCCACCCGTCCACGCGCCCACCCGTCCACCCGCCCACCCGTCCACCCGCCCACCCGTCCACGCGCCCACCGGTCCACGCGCCCGCCCGCCCACACGTCCGCCCACCCACACGTCCGCCCGCCCACGCGCCCGCTCGCCCATGTGTCCGCCCGCCCACGCGCCCGCCCGCCCATCCACGCGCACCCCCTCCAATGCGCACGCCGCCCACACGCACGCCTACCCACGCGCCCACCCGTCCACGCGCCCACCCGTCCACGCGCCCAACCGCCCACGCGCCCAACCGCCCACGCGCCCAACCGCCCACGCGCCCAACCGCCCGCGCCCAACCGCCCACGCGCCCAACCGCCCACGTCCACGGCCCGCCTCCCACCCACACACCTGCCCGCCCGCCCACGCCCGCACGCCCGCCCACCCAGCCACCCCCGCGCACGCCCGTCCACCCACGCGCACGCCCGCACGCCGCGAACGTATACCCCTCAGACGCGACTGGGCGTCACGGCACACCCTGTTGCCTTCCGCAGCCAATGAATTTGGCTAACGTACTGGGCTGGTCACAGGGCACACGCAGAACATGCTAATAATCCCCAATGCACTGAGTTCGTTATAAAATTCAGTGCAATTATTCAGAATTCTAAACCATATTAACTCATAATTACCGGGGCTGGTAGCCCAGGGCCTCAACTGATGGCACTGCAGTGCCTCTGATCGGGAGATCCTAGGTTCGAGTCCGACGGTGGCAAGATTTTGGATACTAGCTACATAGTTAGGACGAATTCAGCCGCTGCCTGGAGGAGAATTCTAGAGACCACCTGCTCTGATCGGTAGTTTTCAGTGGTTTCTCCGATTAACACCAAGCGAATGCCGGAGCAGTACCTGACAAAAAGGGCCACGTACCGCGCGCGATCTTTCCTTCCTCTTCCTTTTATCCTCACTCCTTACACACACTTACACTAGCATGCACTACACTACTATATATTCCGGGGCACTGTTCGGGGCTTAGAGCTTGTCCCGGGAGGGGCGGTGCCCCGCTGGTGGGAGATATCTGGTTGAGGAAACCTCGCTAACCGACGTCGGTGGCGGATGTCGGATCTCTCCATCCAGCGGAGGCGAAGATCACCGCCACCTCCCAGAAGAAGAACATGCACTACACGTACGGGACTAATGATCTTGGCCCTTAACGTATTCGGAATGAGTAAGTAATCAAAAAAGTTATCTCATAGTTCCTGCTTTCATATTCATATTCATATTTCGTATACATAATCATCAGGTTGTACGCAAATGAAAACTTACAAAGAATGAATAAAATAATTCTGAAATAGGTTTCTCTACTACTACCTCAGGTAATATTATGTTTCTAAATGTAAAATAAATTAATGTAATAATACGTTATATAATAGTAATAATAATAATATTAATAATAATAATATGATGATGAGGGGGAGCAGAAAATTAAAAAAGTAATATCACGAAATATTTTAAGCTAGAATAGAAAAAATATGTCAAGTTCATGAAGTCATTAAGGAAGTCAGGGAAAATAGGGATTTTTAAAGGAAATATGAGACAGGAAAAGTACTTGCAAGAGTTTTTAAAGTTGAAAATCCAGAAGGAAACACATTTTTGTAATCTCGAATCTCTTTTTCACAGTACTGAAGGTTGCGTGGTCCCATCTCTAGGTTTAATTCACTCAATCAAACATCGTATTTTAAATGAGAGGGGTTTGGTTTTAATGAGACTTCATATAGTTTACCAAAGTTACTGATAATAAACTGATTAGGAAAGAAAACCATAAAGGGGCCTAGCGCTTACGTAAATGCATTCTAGGACAATTAACATGCGTTTACTGACGGTAAACTCGGTGGCTGGATAATGATTGTTAATCTGAATGTTAAGGAAAAAACTTAAAGCAGAGAATCAAACTAGTTACGCATGCTGTTAATGCCTCTCACTCATTTTGAAGTACATTGATTTATCGGTAGAATTACCACCCAAAATTGGCGGTAACCCGCAGCCGACCGTGTACTCCCTCGAAATCGTATGAAATTCGTTCGTATGAAATCACGCCAATCACCAACGTGGCGACGTCGAGCATACTGTGGCATCATATCGTTTTTTCGTCTTCTGCCCTTTCTCTCCAACTATTACTTTTCAGGAGGACATACACACACATACCTATTACTCGCAAACGAGAATGTTCAAAGGGTTAGAAAGGAAAATGTATGTTTTACAGCTTGTAATGTAAAAGGTAGACGAAATAATTTGTAGAATAGCCTAAATAAATTATTAAAATTTTATTTTAAAATTAGGTATTTTGTGTTGATAATAAAAAGATTTTTAGTGGTTTTATATTTCCAAATATACGCACTCAATATTTCTCTTCAGTTCGCTTATTAGATTTTTGTTACACTGTTCCAAGTTCACTCTTATGCCAAACTCGCGCCCTTGTTACCCTTGTGCTCTGCCGTCAGCGTCAGTCACTTCATTCTGTGATTCATGGAAGTGAACTATACGTACCGCCTATTCGATCTCGAGCACGGATTGCAGCGATCAAATAATACGTCACCCTGACCCCTTTAGTCGCCTCACGTCCCTCTCATCTGTCTCGAGTGTGATCCTCGAAATTAATGCGACTTCATCAAACGTATCTCCGAATCTCAGTCTAGCTCGTGACTTCTCCCCATTGGTGCTGAATACGTGGAATTTATTGTGTAGGATAATTCGACTCATCTGAGACTTTCAGAAACAGACAAATATGTATTAGTTAAGCACTCGCGTAATAAAGTTAAATGAAAGCTCTGAAACTAAAGTTTTGTTGAAACAACTGTTTAAAAAAGAGAAAATTTCTGTAGAATTGGCAACGAGTTTCATTGTATTACGAGATTAAATATGAAAGCACGTTTTGCAAGTTAAAGTTAACTCTGTAAATAATTTTGAAATGAATAACAAAATTGTCTACTCTGTAAAGCCATGTGATGCAGGAATTATTAAAAACACATTCGTCACATTCTACGTATAAAAATATTATTGAATTTAATGAGAGTGCTTACGGAGTTAATGCTTGGATGTTTATGAAATTTTTATAGCAGTGGTTTACGTAAAAGCAGTTTTTATTGTTTCATCCAAAACGAATACTTGCTACCTGTTTCTCTTGTTTTAAATAATATTCGAAAAACAATATTCAATACATCGTAATTTTGCAAAGTAGTTTAGTTTCTACGTATATTCAAGTATGACCTTTCTAAAACTATAAGCTTAATACGTTTAGTAAAATGAATAGTCAAAATGATTTTGAATTTATCTTCGTAGATTTGAGCTCGCAAGCTCGGATTATTCCTCTCTCCGTTATCTCCGCAAACCAGAGATCTCTTTGAAGTGCGTCCGGCCCCTCCGCTAAATGTCATGAGATTCAAACAGATTAAGTCGGCTCTGGGTGCGCGGGACTAGCTTTGGTAGAGAGCTCTGAAAGGAAAGAGGCCAAGCCCCACCCCCTCTTCCCCCTCCCCCGTTAAGTGGCGAGCAGCGCGGCGCCATGTCATTGGCGCGCGAGGCTGTTCTGGCGCGCGCGTCATATGGCGCCTAATCACAGTGGAGTTCAACGCGCACGACCATTCCCGCCCGGCGAGTAGGTCGCCGCGTCGCGTCGCCAGGGGTCGGAAACTTCCGCTCGGCCCTATTCATCTCTCTGACTTCTGGAAACAGTCTGAATCTTCACCCTTTAAGGCCTCGTTCACAATGCATACTGAAACGTAAACGTAACGTAGCCGCAAAACCTACAAATGAGTTACTAAGTGAGACCATTCACAATGCCTTGACGTAACCGTAGACGTAAGTCCGTAAACTTCACATCTTCTCGTCACTAAACGTTCATAAGCTCCAAGCTTTCACGTTAAGTTTACGTCTGAGTTCTACCGAACACCAATCAGAGAGCAGCGTGGAAGGTCGGTTTCAGATTGTGTTGAGATAGTTTGTGGTTATGAAATTTTTTCTTTTTTTTTTTTTTAATTTGTTGGGTCCATTTTGACGCAACGCGTCTCGAAGACCCTTACGGGTCGTTGAGCGCTTTGCGCTGTGGAGTAATCCTCCGTTACTTTGCGCGCTTTTTGGAGTAATTCTCCATTATCACTGTCAGGTCGCGTCACGTCGCAGTCAGTTGTCAAGAGGGCCGCCAGGTAGCATCTCCGCGTACGCGCCTCCTACTACGCGCTCCTGCGTCACTACCCAGCGGCCAGAATTGGGAAGGAGTAAGGATAGGGGCAGGGTTTAGGACACTTTACAAGGGTTGGACTAGCCCTTGTGAAGCAGCCAAACTCGTTTTGTTGGAACAAATTTCACATGAGATTCGACGGGAATCGAACCCGGACCTCAGTGGTGAAAGGCTAGCGACTTCGCTATGTGCCACGAGCGTAGCATTTTGTTATTGTAATGTAGAAAAGCAGCTTGCGAACAGGTTAGATGAGTGTAGTGAATTGAAAGTGAGAATTTAGGCAATTTTTATTGTGATTTTAGCTTGACATGGCTAATAAACTAATTATCCTCGACGAATTACTCGTGAATTTGGCATGAGAGAACCCTTGTTTATACGATGAAGGAAATGCGAGCACTACTAGAACAGCTACTCGCATATATATATATATATATATATATATATATATATATATATATATATATATATATATATATATAAAGGTAAATTCATAGAAATGTCGAAGAAAATGCTAGAAACTATGGTGGAAAGAGCTCTCCACCGTGCTAGAAACGAATTGATCAAGATTCAGTACGTTGAATTCTGATTGGTTCAGGCGAAAGTTACGTTCGTCATTGTGAATGCTTGTTTTTACGTGTACATTTTACGGCTAAGTTTACAGCATTACGTTATGTTCAAGTTTGCATTGTGAATGAGGCCTAACTGCTACGGACCGGCCAACTGAGAGTCACGCGTCTTGCTTCATGCTTATCCTTACGGGCCCCGTAGTGAGCTGACCTCCCTCGCACATAGATACCGCGCAAAACATCTCAGGACAAGTGTCCTAGCGACAGCCGAAAGCAGGTCTGCGCGAGCGAACTCGTCCAGATGCTCCCGGGGACTTCGCGGTTCCGCGAACGATCTCGTCCAGAGGCTCCCAGCGACAACCTGACTGAGCGTATTAACACGTTCAGAGGCTACCACGCACGGAAATATTTTGCGTATCAACTGGTCTAGAGCGGTCAGAGGGTTAAAGAATGGATCTCAGTGTGACAGGTTGAGAGAGGTTTGTAGTATATTTTGTCTGGTTTGGAACTCCAGATCGAAGGCAAAACGAAGAACAAACGGACAACGGACCCTGCGCGATCTTTCTGTACTCAATCTTGCCCTCTCCTCCCATTTTTCACACCCAAGTACACTTGCATGCGTTACACTAAGTCACACATAACGAGAGATCTATCGGGAACTGGAATTTGTCCCAGCTGGGGCGGTGGGAGACGGAGATCCCCTGCAAGCCAACGTGTAGTTCGGCGCTGGATCTCATGTCCCAGTGGCGGAGATACACTTCCACCCCTTGAGATAACACGCACTACACATACGGTACTAGACATATAATTAATTTATGCTCTGGAAATAAATTTTCACTTATACATTCTCGAAACCAAAGATCCATCGTAGATGAAGCAATCATGATAGAATCGCTCTTGATTCATAAAGAATGTTTCATGCCTCTCTAAAAACGATCTGAGAGTCGATGTAATGTACTCTTACAATTGTCTGATGTTATAGAAGAATATATTTTACGTACAATGAAGATGTTTTTAATTTTTCTTTCAAATTGCTTCCATCTCATAGTGTAGTAGTGCCATCTGGGTGAATTTGGTATGCAAGATTTGAGTAATTTTTAACTCGAAATAACATGTTTGATTATAATTTGTAATTGTAATTCAAATTATTAATCACTTTTGTCAATATTTTAATTAATAAGTTTAGTTTAATGAAAAATAAGTTTGCTATTTATTTGTTTTCTTTATCTTGGGAAGTAATGTGTCACATAAAAGCAGATTGAAGGATAAGGGTATATCCTATATTTGGACGGAATGGTTTTGCTCACCCCTGTAACATTTCCAACTCCCAATGACATGGAGCATCGGGCAATAGATATCTCGTGGGCTGTGTGCCTGTGCGTCCTGAAGCTCTTTTGTTCGGAAGTCCATTCGAAGCAGATTCTGTTGCTGTCGCGAATCTCCTGCGAGTTGAATAAAGACTGAATTATGTTTTCGTAGAATATCCGTAGTTCATTTGTGTCAGCGTAGAATGTTGATTTTAATATTCTTATGAGAATTGAGAACACTTGCAACTGGCATGTAATTTGTCTCTTCTTAGAAGTGTCTCATGGAAATGTGTCCTTTCCTGACAGCGACCAGTTTCAAACGGTATTCTGTATTTGTAAAATCTGTGTTCACCTCTTCAGACATTAATGAATTATATTTCTTTAATAAGGATTATAACAGGCACTTACAGAATGTAATGTACTTCGTTTTACAGTGGTGTAAGTGCTTCCGAAATGAATTTCAGAAGAAAGAGTAGTAAAGGCCAGTAAAATTACTATTATTATTATTATTATTATTATTATTATTATTATTATTATTATCATTATTATTATTCCTCTAATTCCGCACTAAATATGTTGTCTTTAGTCCTTTGATTATAAAATCTACTCCGTGTTGCAACCAACTTTCTTAGGAGCAGATATGGGAACTATCGGTACCACTACAACACTTTGCGCTAAATGTGGGCTGTTCCAAACAAAGCGATAACTTTCACTGTCCAGTCTTTTGAATTATCTGGGAGTTAAGCGAAGTTCTTACACATTTTTTTCATAACAAATCCCAGAGTTCCGATAACTATCGGGATGACCTGAGTTTTACGCCCCACATTCGGTTGATCTCGATTTCCAAGCTTTTGTATTTAAGGAGTTTCCTGCCTTCTTTGCTTCGACGTTATAATTGCGTGGCACAGCAACATCTACAAGTAGACACGTTTTTTCTCCAAATCCCGGATAACAATATCCGGTTTCTTTGCTGCTATCGTGGGAGCAGTTTGAATTTGTTGGTCGTACAGTATTGTACACAGTTCAACAGTCGTTACCGCTTTTTGGAGGGTGTACGGGGTATCGTTTGGAATTTCGAGGGCGTTACAGCGAGTGGTGATATCGGCCAGTGGTGATAACTACACATCTTATCATGTCTTTTCATGTATTCGGTATTTGCTGGAATTGAACAAACTGAGAAGCTATGATCAATGGTTTCTACGCGTTCCTATCAAATGCGACATTTATCATCTTGAAAAAATTTCATAACCGCTTTATGATAATGTCGTGCTCCCTCCATCACTCTCTGTTTTTAAATCACGAAAAACCACCGTGAAATTTACAATTTACAATTTCATGGTGGTTTTTCGCGATTAAAAAAAATTGGAAGTGATGGAGGGAACACGACATTATGAAATAAACCACCCTTAAATACCACCAGGAAATTGTAAATTGTAAATTTCACGGTGGTTTTTCGCGATTAAAAAAATTGGTAGGTTGTTCCGAAATCTGGTTTCGGATTCGAATTCAGCGCGTTGACACTTATAGATAGTCACCTGTTTATCAAATTAGACAAATCAATGAGTCTGACAAATCAGGGTCTCTTATTAAAAGTTCCATTTATGTTGGTAGTAAGCAGATCGCTGAGAAAAAAGAAAAAAACATTACCAGCATGTATTATGATTGTAATGACTAAGCAATTTATCTTTTTCTTTGTTACAAACTGCAACTCATGCTACCAACATAATTTCTGTTGTATGCACTCTCGCCAGCAAGGTGCCACTTTCCTGACGCGCTATAAATTTGATGAATTATTCGCAATAAATAATATAGTCTTATATGTGAGTGAATGAGGCGAGCTTTCCAACAAATCGAACACTCTACTACGACGCTTGAAACTCTGCATTGGGTTGTGCAAGTATTTCAGCTACGAACTGAAAGCGCACTGAAACGCCAGTTAGACTTCACGTTGTCAACCTTGGCGCTGCAGCATCTCCACCGGTCGGCACAGCGCAAGCGGTCACTGGGGCGGGGCGTGCCGAAGGGAGTAGGCGCTGCGGAGGGTTGGGGTGGGGTGGGGTGGGGTGGAGCGGCGCTCAAATAGCGCGACCATCAGTCGCTGTCGCCCGCGCGGACACCTGCCGACGAAAGCGCCCCGCCCCCGCCCCCGCCCCGCCTCCCTTCGCAGCCCGCCCCGCCCCGGCCGCGGGCGCGCGCCGTCCGCCCGGTCATTAGCATGCGAGAGGCCGCGGGGGCGTGGTCGGGAGGCGGGGCGGGGGCGTGCCTGGCGCGCTGAGCGGAAACGCGACCCGCGCGGCTTAATAAAGTGGCGCCGTAAAACTGTTAACGAGGCGGCGGGCGGCGCTCTGCGAGGGCGGCCCAGACGGGTGGGCGGGGCGGTGGAGGGGGAGGAAGTGAGAGGGAGAAGGAGCAAGAGTGAGCGAGCAAGCGAGAGAGAGAGAGAGAGAGAGAGAGAGAGAGAGAGAGGTGAATAAGGAAGGGTCGGTGAGAGATTGCGACGATGTTCTCCTAGTCAATGTGATGGAGAGCCAACATGGACGGAGAGAATGAAGGAAATGCCAGAACGAGTGGTTTGCTTTCCTGTTTGGCAGGTAAATCCCCTGAGACGTTTCATACTTTTTCATAATTTCAACTCGTAAAATCGAAGAGCCGTGATATTTAGGCATGTTAAAGAACATGTATGTTGAACATCTATGGAATCATTCAGTGATTCGAGGAAACAGCGAAGCGCTCACCCAAAATAGGCGTAGACAGTAATATACTCTGAGAAAATGCAAATATTGTTATAAAAATACAAATATCAAGCGATTAAAGGCTTGTAAAATAATAAAATAGTTAATCCAGAAATAAAATAAATCCTGCAAGAACAAGGGATATTTGTAAATGGCCTAACAAAAGAAATAAATAAAAACAACAGCTGAACGAGAATAAATCTATAAGAGAATATAAATACTGTCGGAAGTGTTTTAATATCCAGGAACTGTGCTATCTTTTAAATGGACAAAGAAAAAGGCTGCTAATTTTCTGGTTTTCTGCCCAAGAAGCTGATCGAATTATGATGAACGGAAGCCCATTTCCCACCTTTCTCGCTGATCTCAAGGCAGGAAAAAATGTCCACAATATTGTCCACTCCATCAAGGGTACTTGGAGTTACATAATCAGGATCATGAAAAAACAACGGAATACGACTTGGAAAGAGTGCAAAATAAGCAGTATACATAAAATGATTAATGATTTTCATAAACTAAGAACCAACAAAACACTCAATCTCAAAGACCAAGTGACACTTTCTCCAATCAGATCTGAACACAGTAAGCTAACTCATTTCCATCTGATAAATAACACAGCTCTCTTAAAATGTGAATCATGCAACGAACAACTGTTAGTTGCCCATATCCTTCAGTCATGTACAAAATATATCCATGAACAACAATCAATCCTACTGACTGATAATCGTGAGAATATTTTATTCTCCAGTGATTTTCAGGGAAAAATATTAACATTATGTAAAATATTAAACGTGTAAAACGATTGAAAAGTCTGACTGTCAATTGTAAATTACTGTGTAATTATTGTTTAAATTGTATTTTCACTATGTAATTTCAATCATGTATTAATAATAGTATATCATGTGTATTCTCAGTCGCTAATAACCTTGTCGTTGATGCGACTTTAAATACAATACATTTCAAAAAACACATAAATAGTAAGTAGAACATGTCCAGAGAGGAAAAACACCACAAAACTGGAGAGGCAAGCCTCATTTTCAACAGGAGGTACATATCAACCTCCTTTCGCACTATAAGGCACTGTCTTGAGTGCTCAAACACGTGCGGCCGAGGAGGCCTGCTCATAGCGACGTGCGGGCGGTGCCGTCAGTCGGGCGGACACAACGCAACCCAGCATGACACGACGCCGGGCGACGCGAGGCGACGCGAGGCGACGGGGCCGGCGACGGAGGGCGCTGACGCCTCGGAGGCGACGGGGTGACGGCGCACGCACACGCCTCGCAAGGGAGGGGACGGGCGAGACGGCGCTGTAACGAGCCACTCGGCTGCCTCTGGGGAGCGCAAGGGATGCGAACCCCTGCCCACGCAAACGCCTACCCCCGCAACGCAAGGAACCACGCCGCGACGAACAGCTCCGCATCGCGCCACGTCACGCGGCGTCGCGCCGTCCATAGTAGAGATTTGCATGGTAGGACCATAGCCCGCTGGTATGCATATTAGCGGCTATATTAAGGCATACTAGCGGGCTACTATGCAGGCTACTTGGGCATACTACCGGGACCATAGCCCTCTAGTATGCATATTAGCGGCTATATTAAGGCATACTAGCGGGCTACTATGCAGGCTACTTGGGCATACTACCGGGACCATAGCCCTCTAGTATGCATAGTAGCGGCTATATTAAGGCATACTAGCGGGCTACTATGCAGGCTACTAGGGCATACTACCGGGACCATAGCCCTCTAGTATGCATAGTAGCGGCTATATTAAGGCATACTAGCGGGCTACTATGCAGGCTACTAGGGCATACTACCGGGACCATAGCCCTCTAGTATGCATAGTAGCGGCTATATTAAGGCATACTAGCGGGCTACTATGCAGGCTACTAGGGCATACTACCGGGACCATAGCCCTCTAGTATGCATATTAGCGGCTATATTAAGGCATACTAGCGGGCTACTATGCAGGCTACTTGGGCATACTACCGGGACCATAGCCCTCTAGTACGCATAGTAGCGGCTATATTAAGGCATACTAGCGGGCTACTATGCAGGCTACTAGGGCATACTACCAGGACCATAGCCCCCTAGTAGCATAGTAGCGGCTATATTAAGGCATACTAGCGGGCTACTATGCAGGCTACTAGGGCATACTACCAGGACCATAGCCCTCTAGTATGCATAGTAGCGGCTATATTAAGGCATACTAGCGGGCTACTATGCAGGCTACTAGGGCATACTACCGGGACCATAGCCCTCTAGTATGCATAGTAGCGGCTATATTAAGGCATACTAGCGGGTTACTATGCAGGCTACTAAGGCATACTAGCGGGCTACTAAGGCATACTAGCGGGACCATAGCCCTCTAGTATTCATATTAGCGGCTATATTAAGGCATATTAGAAAGCTATGGTAGGCTCCGCCGCGCGCGAGCACTTCGCTGTTCAGCTCCATCAAGGACAGCGACAGCCTGGCACTAGAAACGGCATGCTGTGTTATGGCGGAAGCGTAATGCTCAATTAAACGCTCAGCAACGTCTCTAGTAAAAGAAGTGAACAACTTCGGCTGGAGGTAAATTTATTTTTCTTCAGTCGTAGCTGTAAATATTTGTATAGTATTAAGAAGTAATGAAAGATCATAGAGAAAATATATAGTTTTACATTTTGTTTTACGTGCTTGACGGAAGCATATAATTTTGTTTAATTTCCATCTCGAATGCATTATTATTATTATTATTATTATTATTATTATTATTATTATTATTATTGACGTTTTTGTTATTCTTTGTTTTATTTATTTTGTTATTATTTATTTGTTATTATTTTATTTATTTTGTTGTTATACCTCTTCTTGACGATTGAAGATGTTATGAGTCGATTTAATATATCTACTCTAGGATTGAAACCAGTTACCTAAGGAGCTGATCTACGCACTGTCGATGGCTCTACAACACATTGCGCAAAATGTGAGCTATTCCAAATAAAGTAATGTCTTGCACTTCCCAGTCCTTTTAATGACCTGGTAGTTAAGTCAAGTTCTTACACAAATTTTGCGGAACAAATCCCAGAGCTCCAATAACTATCGAGACACCCCACATTTGGCTGATCTCAATTTCCAAACTCGTATTTAAGGCGTTTCTCTGCCTCCTTGGTTCCGATGTTTCCATCGCTTTCTCTAAATCCTGAATAACAATATGCTGTTTCTTTCGCTATCGTGCGATTAGTTTGAATTTCTTGGTCGTTTAGTTTGAATTTATCTGCGCCTACGCAGAAGATCGAGAATGCACACGATTGCTGCACGCTATGCTGTGCAAAAACTCCCTCATGATTTTTTAACAGTTTTTGGATTTCACATTTTATGTAATGTAGCATGAAAGTTATTGTTGTTGTTGTTGTTATTGTTGTTATTATTATTATTATTATTATTATTATTATTATTAATTCCGATATGAAATTAGTTAAGCCAGTTCCAGTCATCACTTTGAATTATTTTATTTTCTATTTGCAAATAATCTTCATCTACGAATAGTAATCGTTGCAGACTTTTTCTTGAAACTCAGCATGGCTCAGTACAATCCGTTCCGAAAAATGTGAATAGTATTGAACAGCTTGAAATTATCATTACTGTAGCCTTCGTGCAGATCTGTAATCACAAATGTTTACGAAAATTACTCGACGAACACTTTAGAAAAATTAACAAAAGATTGAAAACACGGTGTCACGCAAAACATTGAAGCCGCATGAAGTTAAAGTAACGCTTCTACATCTCTTTTTTTGAAAACAAATTTTATGTTGATAAAGCATTAAAGTTCCCTCTCACTCTAGAAGAGTAGAGACTCGTAACCTCTCAATAAAGAAATAGTACTACTCCCTTGCAGCCAAAGATTCTTTTTTAAATTTATTTTTATTCAGTACTCAGTCTTTTCACACGGTAGATTTTGAAATATACAATTTAAGTACATCATTTATTGAACAATATTAGTGGCCGAAATTCGACCGTAATTTATTAAATTTTAACGTTATTGAGGTTCTTTTGTCAAATAGTATATCACTGGGAATGGTGGTTTAGGGCATCAACTGAAGCTACTGCAGTGCCTCTGACCTGGAGGTCCTCGGTTCGATTCACGACGGTGGCAGGATTTTCGACAGAAACTACATAGCTGGGTCGAATTAATTTTCTGCTTGAAGGAGAATTCTAGGGGCCGGCTGCTCTGATCGATAGTTTTTCCATCGTTTCTCTGATCAATATCAGGCTGGAGCAGTATCCTAACAAAGGGGCCACCGACCCCGCGCGATGTTTCCTTCCTCTTCCTTGTCCTATCCTTAACCCTCACACCACTCTCACATTTACATACACTACACTACCACACATAACGGGAGACCGGACAGCAACTTAGAGCTTGTCCCTGCTGCGGCGGTGCCCCTCTGGAGGGAGATACTTGGATGAGTAGTAAACCCTTAAGCCGACGGAAGGTCGGCGCCGGATCTCGCCATACTGCAAGGGAAGTTCACTGCCACATCCCATGCTAAAAAGATGCACTAGACTTGCGGGAGTAATGACCTTACCAGTTGACGCGCCTGGAATCACTAATCAATCAATCAAAAATCAAATAGTATATCTATATCAATATTGCATATCTATTTTTTTATGTTATCTGTCGAGCGATACGTCGAGAAATACGTCATTAGCGTGTGTTATTTGCCTTAAATCTCTGCCATCTCGCCCCTCCCGCATGGCTGAAAAAATACAACAGAATCTGGTCTCGTAACCTCAACCGCCAACAGAGCGAAGTCCTTTGAAGTCAAATATAGTTAACAGTAGCTTTGTTTATTTGTAATGTTATGTTAAGTGGAAAAACATCACAATGAACGTTTCTAATAACTAATATCGTTCTCGTACGAAAATTATTATTACAATGATTATTACTATTATTAATACTAATACGCTTTTCACGTGCACAAATGCAAGTATGGAGTAAAGTATTTTTCTCTTAAACACAATGCTTGCAATGAAATATAGAAAAATGCTTCATTTTGTAGATTATGACAGAAAATAAAACTCGTGTCTCCGAGACAACTCGAAAATCATTTTTTTAAAGCTCTAAATATTATTGATTTCGGGTTAAGTACGATGTACGCTAGTAGTACATATTGCCTTGCATATACATGCGCAATTATTTTATTTTATTTAATATATTTGTAACACATATATATTTCAGCTTTCTGCACCCCTTCTCCATATAAAAATTAACTATGCCAAATCTCTCTCTCCTCCGTTCGCGGAATGCGCTTAAAAATGAGTGCGGTGTTATTTCTTCACGTATTAATGTGTAAATTACAGGTAAGGGAACTCGAGGCAGGAATGTATCTGGCACCAGCAGAGTCGTTCGCGAGGATCACTGTTGCGCCTCCCGCGAGACTGCCTTAACGAGCGCACGCCCACGCGTGAAATTGCGAGCGCGCCGCCCGGCCCCGCGCGCAGCAAGTGGCTCCACCCGCGACGCGCGCACAACGCGGCTCACTCAACCCGCTGCGCATTTGAGGTAATTGGGAGTCATTGAAACGCGCGTAATCCGTTTGCGGCGCGATGGGCCGTTCAGGGCGCCCTACGGCGCCGCTTCCGCCCTTTTACGGAGGTTTATCACCGCTCCGCCGGCCGATCCGCGCGTCGCGCCGCCCAGCGCCGCGCCCCGCCCGCCCTTCACCGCGACGCGCCCCGATCCGCGCCCCTGCTCCGCGACACTGTTCCGCGCCCCGCTCCGCGCCCCGCTCCGCGCCCCGCTCCGCGCCCCGCACCGCGCCTCTCACTCCACCCCGCTCCCCATCCCGCTCCACCCCCTGCGCCCCCTTTCCTACCCACACCCCTGCTCTCTGCCCGGCCCACCCGCTCCCAATCCCCGCTCCCCCCCGCTTTCCCCCCCCCCCGCGCTCC
Source organism: Teleogryllus occipitalis (assembly GCA_011170035.1). Lineage (NCBI taxonomy): Eukaryota > Metazoa > Arthropoda > Insecta > Orthoptera > Gryllidae > Teleogryllus > Teleogryllus occipitalis. The sequence continues at coordinate 111,503 of BLKR01003841.1, forward strand.
CGCCCCCCGCGCTCTCTCCCCCCCTGCGTTTCCCACCCCCCCCGCGCTCCCGCCCCCCGCGCTCCCGCTCCCAGCCCCGCTACTCTGCTTCCCGCTCCCAGCCCCCGCCCCCAGCCCCCGCTCCCAGCCCCCGCTCCCAGCCCCCGCATCCAGCCCCCGCTCCCAGCCCCCTCTCCCAGCCCCCGCTCCCAGCCCCCCGCTCTCCCAGCCCCGTCCCCGCTCCCGTCCCCGCTCCCGTCCCCGCTCCCGTCCCTGCTCCCCGCTCCCTGCTCCCCGCTCCCGTCCCCGCTCCCGTCCCCGTCCCGTCCCCGCTCCCCGTCCCCGCTCCCCGTCCCCGCTCCCCGTCCCCGTTCCCCTTCCCCCCGCTCCCATTCCCATTCCCGCCCTCCACCCCGCTGAGCCGCTTTCGAAAATGCTGCTGACAGCTGAACGGCGCTCCGTGCGTTGCGCACTTGCTGGCCCCGCCCCCTGCGCGAGGAAGGTAAACAGATGTATAAAAATACGTATGCTGTGGGAGTTAATGTTTCCGTTTCATTGATCAGCACCTGTATCGCGCTGGGACGTGAATTTGCATGTAAAGGACATTTCAGTGGACAGAGGCCCGCCTGTGAAGTCGTTATTTATTTGTGGACTTTGCGATAGGAAGCGGTGAAGGCAACCGAATGAAAATTATAAAATAGCATTTCTATCGTACTTTAAATCAATGCAAACGCATTGAATTGTGTCAATTTCATATTCATATATCATATAATGTAATTCTAGAAAATATAGTTTGGGATTTATATTTTAATGTTTGAACTAATGAAGAACCGTCGTGAATGGCTCACTAATTTTCTCCAATGAATTGGAGTATGTTGTTGATTTCGTATTTAGAACAGTGATAAAATGATAAATAAATAACAAGCATCGTTCCTAATTATTCTGATAGAGCCCCCATTCCAGATACAAAATTATGACGTGTGGTGATGTTTGTACGATATAAAATTCAGGTGCATTTCCTGATAAAATCTTGGTTGCCAAGATCATTTAGTACAAGTGTAAATGATCGTCCATAAGCATTAATAATTAATGACCAATATTCGAAAATTTTAGTGATGCTAATATTCTTCTGGAGATAGAAAATGAATGCCAACTATATAGAAAAATATATTGGTCTAAGGGACGTGACTGCAGCAGCATCTAAAAAGAAAAGAAAGTGCGATGGAACATGCCATCAAAAAGTATATCGGATACTTAACAAATCACGATTTTATAGAATATGAATATTCCATACGTTAATTATTTACGCTTAAAATGCACTACACTGCATTTAACGCACTGCATTTAATAGCAGTTGAATGCTTGTGTTTACCATTATTATAAAAATTATGTTTTATATAAACATTCAATCACAATATCCTTTAATATTACATATCAGCATATTATAGTGAATAGAATAGTAAGAAAAATTGTTGAAACTCTATACCATATGAGTATGTGATTAAATGAACATCGAACAAACGGCCCTATTTTGTTTACACACGACTAGGTTAAAATACCTGCTGTTTAACCTCAGAATTATAATATGAAAATAATGAATGATGATATGGAACATGAAACGTAATTCTATTAGTTGATTGGTAATACTAATAATTTACTGATATTTCTTCTATGCTAACCGAACTGCCAACCTTTCAGGACCGCAAAATATTAATTCATCAATTGCATCGTTTTATAAAGAGAGTAAATATTTAGTAAAAACATCGATTAACTATCCATTTATTTGAAAATGCATTGCTCTTTAAGATAACTACTACATTGTATTTTTTTTTATGATGCATCAGAAAGGGGCGCAACAATATTTGGGCCCTGAGCGCATAACACCAAAAGACCTAGACTGAGTGAAAGTTACTGCCGCTCGCAATACTATTTATTTTTTAATTTTCAAGAGAATAAAATTTTAATATCGATACATTTTAAGATGAATGTGGTTGATTTCATTTTTATTTTTGTTTGCAAAATATTCTCTCAAATACAATGGAGCTGCGGGCCAGAGGCAGGGGGAAGGTCATGACCAGGGCTCGGATTCTGATTACCTAAAAAACTTTAAAAGTGACCTATAAAATGGCTTAAAAATAAGTTGAAAATGGTCTATTAAATGACTTAAAATAAGGGAAAGATGACCCATTTTAAAAAAATACTCAAAATTTATATGAAAATGTATTCTTATTCAATGAATTTTATAATTTTAAATAAAATTTATTACGTTAAATTTTATGTAGTATAAAGTATTATAGAAGGAAATTTAATCCTTAGCTCCGATCTTCCAACCGTCAGTTTTGAAAGGTCCAGGAATTTACCGAAGATACGTGTAGTTTTGAGATTTCGAAAAACAGAGTTTACTACAGTAGTGAATTTAGTCATAAAGTGATAGTCAATAAAAAAAATTGTTGTATTTGTCTTTGGAAATTCATGAAACATTCACCAACAAAAAACACGAAAATGGCACAAAATGCGTAAAAATGACAAAAATGATGCAAAAGTCAAAAAAGACCTAAAAATCGAAAAAATGGGGAAAATGACAAAAATAGCTCAATAACTGTACATTTCTGTCACCTATATGTCATGATAAACATTCATGTACACGTTTGCTACGTCCAGAATGCACCAATTAAAAGAAGGCATGACGTGACTGCCGTTCGCCGCAGCCGTCGGCGGAGGAGGGGTGCGCCGCGGCGTCCATGCGGCCTGAGGCATTCATCTTCCCCGTGACAAGATTGCTGCCCGCGCGGATGGCGCTGGAAATTGCTTTTTGCCGCAGCCGGTGGCCGCGACGGTGGCGGTGGCGGTGGCGGTGGCGGTCAGTGCAGTGCCCGAAGGTGACAGCCGGAGGTCGAGCTCCGTTGCGGGGGCGCTTCTCCAGAAGGGTCTCGTTGCTTGTAACGAAATGGCTCCAATCAAGATATTTTTGATTTGGTGTCAGTTACACAATATTTGGAAATCGAGGTACACAATGCGGATGGCTGCCTACGAAACTACTTCAAAATTGTTGATTGTAATCCTGAAAAATCGTGTCTGTTATCAGCGTCATTGTAGAATGTGAAGCATAATTTATCCATTGCACATGCGTCGTAATTCTGCAACAAGTTGCTAATTCGTATATGTTCAAGAGAGCTAAGTGCCAGTTCTCTGTGCATAGTGTATCTATTTTGGCAGAAATAAATTTCTAAACAAAGTAAATGGTATAAGAATGAAAGGTTACCTTGTGGTAGTCGTGTAATGCTGCAAAAAGTACACATAACATTCGTTGTTTCAAATGTTGCTCAAAATGTAAGTTGTAGTACGTAACGATATTGTTTGTGTTTTCTAAGTTCAATATTACTTGTGGAGACTTATGGTTTACTTCTGTTACAGCATATTCTCACTTTTAATATAAATTCAAAATTTCATTCCCTTCATTTTCCTTTCTTCCATCCCTTCTTACATTCAAAACTCTACCAACCTTTTTAAGTATGTTGTGGGCCAATCCGGCATAATTTTGTACATATTACTCTCATGCTAAAAACTATATTTTAGATAATAATACATCGAGTTAAGAATACGTTTCACTTCATCATATTTACTTATTCAAGCCTACAGCCTTCAAAGCTCACATTTAAATCACATTATTCGAGCAATTCCCTCCAGGAAGCGTTTTTCACAGACTGGCTTTCCTAGGATCCCTCATGAGGATAATATCAAAACAATTTTTTCTAAACGAATTGCGGACATTATTTTATCCTGAGTGCACGAGCAAAGCGGCAAGTCTGAAAATTTGTTTTCAGAACAATTTAATCTTGCATGGAGCCGTTTATTTCGCCTCCAAATGCAAAACATTTTACTATATCTTCTGCCTTCCAATAAATTTTAACTAGCAAAATATAGTATTTTCTAAATATTATTTCTTGACTCTCGGAAAGGGTGATATTTTCTGTGTCACTTTTATTCTACATTCTTCTATATGCCATTGCCAACTTTTGAAATATTTTTTTGATTTTTTCTTTTCGTGTTTCCTGGCGCCTCAACTGCTTTGGTCATTAGTTCCGTTAGGGGAGTGCATGTTTGTTGTTGTTGTTTTTACTCGGGAGGATTGCAGTGATCTCCCCCCGCTGGATAGCGAGATCCGGCGCCGACCTTCCTTCGGCTAGAGGATTTTCCCCCTAACCAGGACTATCCCACCAGCGGGGCATCGCCCCAGCCAGAACAAGCTCTAAGCTCCCGACCGGTCTCCCGGAATGTCGTAGTATAGTGCATGTGTGTGTGTGTGTGTGTAAGGGGAGAGGATAGGACAAGGAAGAGGAAGGACAGATTGCGCGCTGTCCGTCGCCCGATTGTTAGGGTACTCGCCTGGTGTAGATCGGAGAAACCACAGAAAACTACCGATCAGAGTGGCCGGTGGCTAGAATTCTCCTCCAGACAGCGACTGAATTCGACCTAGCGGAAAAGTTAGTGTCGAAAATCCTGCCGCCGTCAGGACTCGAACCTTGGACCTCCCGGTCAGAGGCGCTGCAGTGACATCAGTTGATGCACTGATCTACCGCTCCCGGCTGTAAAATGTTCACAAACTATTTTAGAGATTAAAGTAATTTACATCTCTCTCGCAAACCGCTCACTTTCGCCGAGAAATTTCTCCGCGCTGTGTGAGTGTGTATGTGTGCACGGAGCTCAATGTAATTCGCGCTACCATTCCACATTCCCGGCAAGTCGCCTTGTTCCGAAAGTGGTGGCAAACTTCAAAGGAAAGGTGGCGTCGCGTGATTGCAATCTTCGCGCCGAAAAGATCCGAAGGCTGATCACATTGCTCATCACAACAGCCCTCGGAGGAAATGAGCTGCAGCCGCCGAGGAAATTGCCCTCGCTGATTTCGTTGTTTCGCCCTCTCGTGGAAATTTCCCGGTGTCCTCTTTCCTCTCAACTGTGCGAAGAGGTAGAACGAAGATATTTCGTTAGGCGGTAGCGTTGAATTCCCTGAGACGCCTCTCCCGCAGAGGAAACTGGATTACGACGCTGCGATCCGTCTTTCAACTTAGTCGAGAGATAAAAGCATCTTGTTTGTTTTTTGAAAATGAAATCTTGCTGGTTGATATTCACGTGTTTCTTCCACTTTATTTTACATCGTTTTAATGCTAAATAGGTCAAGTTTAGGTATAAACATTCCTGTTGCACCACATACTCTAGAAAGCAGGATTCCCTTTTAGCTTAAAAATTCAATAAAACTAATTTGTGTTTTCGGGCAATCGGTAGAATTTGTATATTTGCTAATTCTTCTATTCATAGTAGGTTAATTGTTTAAATTGAATCGCATCTCCTGATGAAACAGGCTCTTTGACTGGTGACGTTTTCCTTCAAGCCCATTTTCTTTGGATACACTCTACACAACAGGTGATTGATTTAAGTACATAATCTTCACATAAAAATCAAATAATAATCCTTGAATATATTTATTTTTAAGGTGATGATAGTGCAAATGTAATCACAATTTTTTTTTGGTTTAGTGTGACATTATTATTGACTGGGTTGCAGAGTAATTTTAATATTTGAAGTTCCAAAGTGATATAGAATAAATAAAGTGTTTTTCCATTATTGAACTTTCTCTTGCTGAAGCCAGAACAGCTGATTGCAACTATCATCGCCTTCTAAATGTGAGAAAAAGAACAGCTATCGATAATGTAACGCTAATTTAGCACTCTGGAACTAATCTTTGTTCCATATTAATAAAGTTCTACTTCAGCTTCCTTCCCTCCGCTTATTGAATGAAAGTATTCATGTCTCAAATGGTCAAAGCAACTTTCATATGCAAATTGATTATTCACATGCGCTAGCATGAGTGAATCCTTACCAGTGCAAATAATAGACTTTCATCCACTTGTAATGTACAATTTATCTTATCCCGTCGCCTTTTTAATATGTTGACATATTTTCTAACTGAATGCGTGTATGATTAAATGTATTAAATTTACTTAAGTAGTAACGCAGGTTATAACGCTTGAATTATAAGCAATTTTGTGAACTTGAAGTGTTTTTATATTGTTTGCAGTAATGAGCAATTCAATCTACTCAAACACGTAAGCAAACTCCATATAAAGGCGATTGGATAAGCTAAATAATTATTTTAACAATCTGTCAAGCATTCCTATCTTCGTTGAGTATTCCACTGGTGAAATTTACACCAAAAGCGTTGAACTATACATCTGAATGTGTTGAACTATCATCGTTTGCACCAATCAAGTTGGTGTTTTTGAAAAAAAAAAAACTTACCACTTCCTCGCTGCTGACCAATCACATGATGTTATGCATCTATCATAGGAAGCGATGTCGTCTGCACTTGGAAGCGTACACAGTACAATTAATATTTCGCGCCGTTTGAAACATTTTTGGAGATAATTTAATTTACTGGAATAATCTTATTACACACTGCTCGTGCATTTGAAATTGCTAGATAAATTCCCTCCTCATTAAGTGACTCGGGAATTCATCGGCAATTTCCAATGCACGCATGGTATTACCTATGAATGGTACAGTACTGGAAACATAAATTGATCGCGGCCGTCTGCGGCTAAGTTCAGCTTTTGCACGGCTTGGACAGCCCTTGTCATGACGAAACGTCGCAGGCGGAGCCTCACAAACCATCGTAGCCAATCTCAACGCAGGGGGGAGTGCCCTAACAAAATTACGTCGTACAAAATGGCGGGCGCCGCCAGTTCAGATGTGGAAGTATTTTCAAATGAAAAATACATGAAAGAAACACTTCAATGAACATGAAAGTAAATTCATTGAAATATATATGAACTCATAGCACTTAACCACTGTTAACACAATTCTTTTTGAAGAAATCACATTGATATCAGATAAAATAACACTAATTTGAGAACAATTACGTTCTTATAGATATTTAAATTCCAATATTCTTGTCCAAACGCAATTTATGAACTTTATCAAATGACCAGTTTTCTACAGAATTTTGCGATAAGAAAAACGATTATAATTGCATATTTTCAATTGTTCATATGTATATTACATTTGCAAAAATGCAAAATACTGTCTTTCTCGAATCGTTAGGACTTCTAGGGAACCATTTCAATAAAAGAAAGTAAAATTCAAAGACCAGCTGTATATTTATCATTAAAGTAACAATTAAACTAGATATTAAGCAATTAATTTACATCTCATGTCAAAATTGTTATTTTGCTATCATCAAATCAGGGGCAATTTGGGGACACTCCCCGGCACGAATAGCGCATATTTCGGAATTGTTTATAAAAATGTTAATTGTTGCAAAATTGTTAATTCGCAGTTTTTGGTTCTGGGACATCAGAAAACCCTTCCCACTTTAGAATTGCAAAATTTGGAAATTGTTTATAAAATTTTAAATTTTACAAAAAAACGTATTGCTTTTTTAAAATTGCCTTTAAACGAGATGTAAAATTCCGCAATCCGATTATCGCTTCCTTTCGTTTTCGAGATACGTAAGTGTTTATAAGAAATTAGCATGTCATGGCAACTATTTTTTTGGCAGTTCCCACGTTAAGCTTTTCTATAAGCCGTTTTGCAACGGCTGGCTTAGTTTCTCCGGCAAATACATTTGATGTTCCTAACGGGGGTGGAGGGGACAAGCGTCCACAACGCTTCCATTAATTGCCACGAAAATTGTTGCTGGTTAGATATTCCTGGTTTTCAGCTCCTTAATTTTTCATTTTATTCTAAATACTTTAAGTTCCATTTGTTTAACAATTACAGCATAAATTTTAAAATACTACTCGAGTCGGCTACCGAACAATCTTCAACTTGGGAGCAAGAAAGAGTCATCAATTGGCTTCCAGAAATACCTCCCGGTGAAAATTGCGTCCTTCCTCCACACGTTTCAAGGCGAAATAGGCTGAGCTTGTAAGCGTAAATCGTAACATTCGCTTTCCCTCGAGAAAGCCTTTATCCACCTTCTTAGGAAGCCAATTCTTTACATATAAAATTGTGGAAAATTTTTCAAATTAAATATACAAGAAAACAATAATTTTGCATTAACTGTCTTGACGTATAAATGTAGACATTAAAGCTTCCGGCTCCTCAGTATTCACACGTTCCAAATACGAAATACATTGTTATAACATTCACAATTTCATTCTAACCAGTAAGTCTGCTGCCTTTAGAAGCATATAGCATCAGCATGGAATATGCGAAAAAGTAATAATACTATTATAATATTGTATTGACATATGTTTATTTATGGACATTTGTAATTGAAGGAATGTGAACTTACGTATGCAGTTAAGTAAATTTCAATGAAGGTGCAAAGTTTGCAAATAAACATGTTTTTAAAATTCAATTATTCCAAGTTCAGAACAATTCCTAGACGCATTCTTTTCCATTCGACACTAACACGCCAATGATTTTTGACACTACTTTCTGAATCGAAGTGGATTATTTGAGGTCATCGCTTATCGCGTCAAAATCATGGAAGTTTACACGTCTTCGAAATACGTATACGCCGAGGTCATCTTCATGAAACACAGAAAATCTCTTATCAAAGAATCAGTCGTCATTTCAACAATGAAGCTACTACGACGTAATAATCATAATATCCTCAATTTCGTTTACTTATTGTGTTCTTTCGAGCGTGCTCCGCGTCTCTGAGTAGCAAACATTAACATAATCGTTAAAATTAAAAGTAACGATTTAGGATGAAAATTTAGGATGAAGAAGTTCACATCTCCTTATAATTGTTTGTAGAAAGTCATATCAGGTTAGTATTATTGTCAATAAAATTGTAGTTTTATTTAATTTGAAATAATTGCTTGGATATTTTGGGGTTTAATTAAGAAAATATAGCTACCCGAAGTTGACGCTATGAAAAGTAAACATTTCGAGGTTTCCACTACGAGACGTATTTAGTCATCCCTATTCATTCGCTTAGTATACAGCAATCGCTTTCATTTATCATCGATCAAGTTACATAGGGTCTCTAATGTTTATATGATACCGGGTGTCCCACCAAATATGGACCACCCCCATAACTTCTAAACGGTTCAGGGTATCGAGTTGCAGTTTTCGCTGAACAATGCAAAATCTTGGGGCAGGTAACATGCTGGTAGAGGAATTCTCTATAATAGTTTTAGTTTTCGAGAAATTTATTCATCCCTGATTTTTTAAATTGAACTCTATATTTTTTCATCAGCAATGTTATCATCATGAATATTGGAATAAAATGATTTATCATATGTTAGTATTTTAAGAGTAATTTGAGTATAAAATTAGATTTTTTGGCATCAGATTTTCAAGTAAACGGGTAGCCTGTGCAACAGTCGCCGTTTTGGGAAGGTGGCCTTCGCGACGTTGATACTGTTTAGTGAAGAGAGGAGTGTGAGAGAGATGGCCGTGTAGGATGAAGGTGTAATTGCAGCAATTCATGATCTTGACATGAAAAACATATGAACAAACATCAATTTTAACGATCTGAATGAGAATTTTTTCCCAGTTGTTCATCTGAGTTGAACTTTTCTTCTTCTGAAATTCCAAATCAACGATAATCGAAAAGAACGAAATAATAATATTGTAGCGAAAACGATAATAATAATAAAATTAATAATAATAATAATAAAAATAATAATAATAATAATAATAATAATAATAATAATAAAAATAATAATAATAATAATAAAAATAATAATAATAATTATAAAGGTCATTTCTAAATTTACAAAACTCGAACTCAGTGCAGAAACAAGCTATCACTTTAATATATGGGAAGCGAATGAATTCTTAAAGATTTTCATTGTAATATCTTGATTAATTCATCAAATAATAGATACGTAGACATTTTCTCTTATTATTCACAGTAACTTAACTTCCTATTTAAACACGTACTACCAGAAGAACAAAGTAATAAAAAACTTGAAATACTCTTGACAGTTCTATCAGTGTAACTACAAAACTTTAACAAAAATGCATATCTGCATTCGCTACTGTTCATTCTGATTAGAGAGTTACTCATTTCATAGCGTCCAGCCAAGTGCTGCCTCAAACTTGAAAATGCAGAAGATGGAAGTGTACAGTTTTCTTTTCCATTCAAGAACAGCAGTCGTATGGTTGCAAAGTGGACGAGTGATCATTTTAATTAAAAATGACATTTACCAACGAAGAGACGGTGGTTGGCTTCTTATTCAGTTTGAAAAGGATATTTATTTTTATTAACATCTTCTTTACGCTACCAACTTTTTATATCGTTCTTTGGAACGATCAATGTTTCGAAAGTTTAGTAGAAGGCAAGTTAAATCCAAATAAATAAATGGAAAATGTCTCCCATTCTGATTGTCAAAATTGGTATTTCTTAGTGTGATGTCTGTGCCATCACTAAGAATTACTGTAGTTATGCCTCTTATCCCCCACTGCCACCCCTCTCAGTCAAGACGCAACAGTCTAGACGTCGTGATGGCCACCTTCCCCAAAAGCGAGAGTTGCAACGATTACCAGTTTAATTCAAAATCACATGTCAGAAAGCCTAATTTTATACTCAAGTTACTATCAAAATATTAGCAAATGATACATCATTTTAATCCTCTTTTCATGGTCTATCCATTGCTAGTGAAAAAAATATATACTTCCATTGAAAAAATCGAAGATGATTATATTTCTCGAAAATTAAAAATATTATAGATAATTTCTCTAAGGCTCCTTACTTGCCCCATGATTCCGCATTATTCAGCAAACACTTCATTTCGATATCCTGAACCGTTTAGAAGTTGTGGGGGTGGTCCATAGTTGGTGGGACCCCCTGTTTATGAAATAACATTAGAACTGCATTCTCACGGGCAGGAATTCGGGCTGTAATTATTCTTTTTTGCGTGTAACCTACTCTGTGGTGTGTGAAAGTGTATTTATTTATATATTTATTTTTACTTTCTAGTAAACATTCGGAGTAACAAAAGTAATATTTAGAGAGGTATGTATGTAATGTTGCAGTAAATCGATGTCGATAATTTAATGGAATTACACGTTTTGGGGTCTTAAGTTACCAAGAGAGTGTTGTTATTATATCAAAACGTCCGTCTTTCCGTCCATGCGTCCGCTGGTCTGTCTGTCTGTTTCTCTGTGAACACTAGTGTGTAAACTATTCGTAGAATTTTTGTCAAAACTAATTTTCCATTAACGATCTGGCCCGAATCGAGGCCCTGCGATTTTGAAAATAATTCTTTAAATTTTGGGGTAATTTAGTTGAAGCCCCTGGGAAGCATTTTCAAACTTTTCTTAAAAACGGCTCCAAAGATTTTCGACCTACATATGTAACCACAGTCGAACATTCGCCAACGTCGGAACTCGAACTCTAGGGCCTCGCGGTCAGTAACGTTACAGGGAAAACTGTAACGATGCCACTGAGCTATCGCAACCTTTGCAACGTGTACTTAAAAACATTGTAAGTCTTTTTCCATACAATGTTTTAATTTTTCAATATTACAAATATTCAATTGTTTCATATTATTCATGCGCATAGTAAATTTAACTTAAAGCTTCCTGCTTGAATCGTGTGTAACAAATCGGACAAATTGTATATTTGAAAAAATTATTACAATACAATTAATTAATTATTACAATTAATACAATGAAGATCTATTGAGTGACAAAATGATATTCCTCTAAAACTGAAAAATGTACCGAAACGAATGTTTGCTATTCTGGCAGTTTTCTGTGTACTATTCGTTACTTCTGTGAACGTTGTCTGAAGAATACACTGCGTTAGACGAAAGATAATTATACATATTTCTTTCTTAATGTAATCTGCTCTTCATTATTAGTCTTTCAAATCATCTCATGTGGACGTTTCTTAAAATATGAGTGTTTTTCGCAAAAGTTTGAGTTATATAGTGACAATATATATGTTTTCGAACACCACCAATACACATGCTGGAGATTTATTTCCAAGTGCAATCGTTTTAAATACTAAATTTTAAACTACGTTTTATTTAGAATTTTGTCTGAAATAAACAGTAGCTTTTGCGATTTTTCGAAAGAATTTTCTGGCATCAAGAACATTGTAATATTCAAAACACTACATAAGTGACCTGCCCAAGGACAATATCTTAGCGTATTTGGTTGGGTGGCTTCTTCTTGTGCTGAAGATCTCGGGTTCAAATCCTAGCCTGCACTACTCATTTTTTATTCTGTACATTAGAGTATGTATCTGACAAATGACTTTGAAATCAGTTGTAGACGTGGAATTTTATATATCGTTTTGCTTTTCAATAATTATATATTTTTTTGTCTCTCAGCTGTGTCTCTGTCGTTTTCTTTAGGTTTATTAGAAGAATGAAGTGTTAGTAGTATAAAAGTTGTAAGTTATTACGTAACCGTTACCAATAAAACAAGAAAATAAGACCGTTTTTTTTATTGTTTGTATTGGTAATCAGATGAATAGAAAGTGAATAACTGCGTCAATGGTAGGTGCTTTTTTCAATTAAATATTTTTGAGAATCGACTAATTACCAGCTGCACTGAAACCCGTATTTTCCGAAAGAAAGCTGTAACGGCTATTCAAGCCAGCAGTGTAATTTTTGTTATCCTAGCTGGGAAGCGATAACCGAGCAAGTGGCAACAGCTCAGGATTTGGCAACAGGGCATTGGACACAGGAGGCCTGTGGCCGCCGCTTGGCCCTTTAACACAAGGATGGTTTCTTCATTGTAGGGAAGAAAGTGAGAGGGAATTATGTGAGCTTATTGCACTCGTCGGTCACAAATCATGTGCGATCGCGCCATGTGTCTGCCAGAATTTTGACATTTGCAAACACGTTAGGAACGTATGTTAGCACGGTGTTTAAAAAATCTGTTCCTCAATGCTTCTGTGCGAAATTGGTTGTATTTTGATCTGTACGAGAATTCGTAAACGTGTTTTAAATTAAAAATTTCACAAAACAAAATGAATATCGTCATCCATTTTTAACATGAATAAAGTAATATATTTACCCATCAGAAACTTGAATTATGAAGACAGAATATTAACAAAAGAATTGGGATCCCTTAGACCAGACTTGTGCATCAATCAAATGTTCAGTAATGAAAATAGGTCGGACATTTAAGCGGAAAATATTCTTATATTTGGTGCTCTCCCTGGTTACTAATCTGGTCACCCTAGAGGCGCCACTAGATCATAGCTACCTTAAAACACTAATAAAGCAAATTCATTCACGTCTTAAATTCCCTAACATTCACTGATCACATATGACCCCGTAGGTCATATGTGGTCAGTTATGGGATTGAAAATAGAAAATACAGTTTGTCTAATAAAAAAATATTTAACATGAGAGGTCTGAGAGACCGAAGTTTAATTGACCCTGCGACTACGGCAACGTTGCTGAAATCTATGTTGCAAAGACTAGAGACAATAATCAAAGCAAATGGAATTCATACCCAGTATTAAATAACGTAATATGTTTTGTTCAACAGGTGTGTACGAAGACTTTATAAGCTTACAAAAACGGCCATTTTATTTTGTTTCTAAATATCAGGGAGTTGCTAACATTTTGAACTTTTGTAATATAAGGGAATAAGAAGAGTATTCTTAATTTCTAAACTTGATATCTTTATTCTTTCTAACATATCGTTCGTATTAGATTCGTAGAAGTTTCTGCTAGAGTTTTCTAGTTGTTCGCAAGGCCGTCCTTTGGCCTAAGCAACTGCCATGAGTCCCAACTTCAGACGGGGACATAGATAATTGAAATAAAATACAATAGGATCCCCAATAAATTTGTATTACACTCTTAAAGCCCATAAATATGTAAAGGCATTTTTTTTATTTTTACTGTTTAAATAGCTTCTTAAATATCGCAGGATTATTGATAAAAGTGATCAATTCCAAAAATTTGTGGTTTTGGATAAAAGGCATTTACAGGTATCTAAACCTTCCAGAAATCAGTGTACTGTTTTCGATTTTCATAGTATTGTAATGCTACATCTTCTATATTATTATCGTTTTAACGTTAGTTTAATTTTTTGTTATTCAATTGGTCAATTTTCGCAAAAAAATTTGCAATTTTTTCAGTTGTGAGAAGACGCTAGAAAAATTCAAACTTTTGCAATTTTTGAAAATCCTGTTAACCGTGAAAATAGAACCAATGCCACTTTTATAAGTGTATTTTGCTCTGTTATTACAATCAATTTAAAGAAAAAATTTTGAACAAAACTTTTGAGAAAATTTCGAGAATGTCCGTGGGGCTTGATCTAAAAACCCCCAAGTTTTAAAGAATGGTTTTCAAAATTTCAAAGCTTCAACTACAGTTTCTTCAATTTGAAAAAAATCCTACGCATGGTTTAAGCGCTAGTAGTGTTCACAGACGGACAGACGGCGGGCGTTTCGCTTGGAATTGAGTTTTCGGTATCAAAGACCAACAAAATAGGAATTCTGGCTACATCACATATTAGAGGACTTTTTTCTCTTAATTAAGCAACTGCATTTATCCACTTTTTCGTTATCAGGATCCGGCAATGAATTTTTTTCTGCCGAAAATCCACCGTTTTTTCGCGCAACATTACATAACTTTCTCTACATTACGTATATTACTCCGTATATACGTAGGTATGCAAGAAAGTAAAAATGATATTTCATTAAAATCTGTCTCCTATTTATAATATACTCGCATAACTGTGTTCAGCATGCTCTTAATAATTCACTTCACCACAATAAGAGCATCAGTTAATCCTATACTGCAGTTCAGTGAATCATTTTTTCGTCTACGTTTCTGCATCCCACGAAATTTGCTAAAACTTGAAAATTAATAATTTGTATTACTGCTTCTTATATTAACTTCATATTATTATATAATAAGTTTGGCTAACTTAAGATGAACAAATGCAAAAAAAAAAAAAAAAAATAAAAAGCATATCTGGCCCAGTTAACCAAACTGTCCTGTATATCAATACAAGTAACTGGAGTTATTTTCTGACGTTAATTATCCACTCCACACAATTTTGCGTAGTGTAACGATTATGGACAATGTACTGAAATCACATATTATAATGTTCTAACCGAAGTGCTAGCAGTACGTTTTTTCGAAATTTTGATTAATAAAAACTAATGGCGGCATGCATGGTAATAGTCTAGTTTTTACAATTATATATATATACAATTATAGATATTACAATTGTTTGGTGATGGAAACACTCTGGTGTAACGTTCGTAAAAAAAACTATTAATTTTAACTTACTTTCATTGAGCGAAATAACTTCTTTACCGTGCGATAAGTTGGAGCCCTGATGAGTCCCAACGAAAAGAGTACGTCTTAATCCATTTATCGGGTAGTTTATGCTAACAAATGAAGCTGAATAATAATGT
This sequence comes from Teleogryllus occipitalis, assembly GCA_011170035.1. Taxonomy (NCBI): domain Eukaryota; kingdom Metazoa; phylum Arthropoda; class Insecta; order Orthoptera; family Gryllidae; genus Teleogryllus; species Teleogryllus occipitalis. Next base: position 126,834 of record BLKR01003841.1, read on the forward strand.
TATCTTCTAAAATATTTTGATGTTTCGATAGCAGGAAAGTCGTCAAATGATGACATTAAGCGATAGTGTTGCGTAATATTGATTTTCCCACTTCCCAGGCAATATTCTGCGTCCGTTTATTTTCTGACTCCCAATTTACAACTAGAGAAAGCGTACCTCCCCATCTCCGTTCTGATAGACTCAAACATTTTCTTGAGAAACTTCAATAAAATGTTTCAATAGTCTTTAATTTTTTAAACTTAATTTAATTAATTTAAATTACTTAATTAATTTAAATTACTTAATTATTTTAAGTTAATTCACAATTAACTTTGCAATTACAGAATTACATGAATTCAAACGGATTGGTAAGGCTGTATTAGTATTTTTTGATATTTTGCGATGAAATAAAAAAAATAGTTCACGCATTGGTAGTGATGTAAAAAACCGATAATAATATAAACTTATAAACCCGTTTATATATATATATATATATATATATATATATATATATATATATATATATATATATATTATGAGACTTGAGATTTGAAATTATACGTGCAATTTTTCATCTTGCAGCCGTCGACACTGTCGCTTTTGGGGAAAGTGGCCTTCGCGACCTTTCCCCTCTTCTCGCAAAAGTGCCGGCGCCGCGAAGGCAATCTTCCCCTAATGCGACAATGGCAACGGTTGCTAACAGGAAATCTCGTACATTTTGTTCAAAATCATATGTCTGAAAGTATAATTTTATACTCAATATACTATAAAAATATGAACGTATGTTACATCAATGCATTCGTCTATTTATGATTATCTATCGCTAGTGAAAAAATATATGGTCCCATTTAAAAAATCAAAGATAATTATTTTTTTTGAAAACTAAAAATATTTCGAATTATATCTCTACCGCACGTTACTTCCCCCATGATTCCGCATTGTTAAGCGAAAACTGCATTTCGATATTGGGAACCGTTTAGAAGTTATGAGGTGGCCTATAGTTGGTGGGACTCTGTATAATTCTATTTCTCAGAAAATTTTCATTACGAATTTTTCTATTTTCCAATAAATAAGCGCTTTTTACAACAGTTATTATGTTTTATTTAATAAAAACCTCATTAAAACATTGTTCTCTTTTGTAATTGAGTTACCCACCTCCCAGGAATGTTTCCGCGCTCAAATTTCTTTCGTTGCCCGCTGCAGCGACGATTTTGAGTGGCAGCACCCGCGAGGCATAAATAGGAACACGAATGCCCATGCGGGCAAAACTGACCGCCCTTGCTATAGATTCTGCTAGGATATTATTTGATTGACAGTCACAACTATTACGATCGCGACATTTTACAATCTTTTATTTTAGTCATCAATATTCCCTTCGAGATTCTGAAATTTTTTTTCTGAAGCTTGGGATATTGTCAGTCCACTCTTAATGCAGGTATTCTTCAGCTCACCGATCGCAATAAGACGTGACTTGAACCGCGAGTACTTGGAAACAGCAATCTAGCTTAAATCAAGAATAACATTGGCATCAGTTAAACCTCATTCCTAAAATACATTAACAAAATTATATAAGAAATAGAAAACTGATTAAAATGCAAACAAAATGAAAGACAAAAAATTGAATTTAAACTATAATGATAATAGGACGCACTATTTGGTATCGCAATATTATAATAATTCATGAAGTCCGCAGAAAGGTTTCCAATCCCCAAAAGTTTTGTCCACACTAGGAAACGAACTCGCTTAGGTGCAGAGAGTGGTTTCCATGTCCACTACACTATTATCTCTCCAAGAATCACAGCCCCTCCGACACAAAAAAAGTTGGACAGATAAACACATGCTCATGAACGAGAATGAAGTGTGTTTCGAACTTGACGTGGGGTCTCACAGTCCGCGGTATCTACTAATGTTTGAAAGTAGGGTGCGACTACTATAAGTTTGAGATCGCCTGTTGGAATTTACGTGTTTCGGGAACTACTGTATGAACAGAACATTTCAAGAGTTCAATTCAATAACACGGCGACTAGAGCAAGTGACCTCTCTGAGAGTCATTTAAAAACAGAGGCGCGTGAGGGATGTTATGTCCTTGCCTTC
>BLKR01003842.1:0-128841 GCA_011170035.1 Teleogryllus occipitalis
CCCCCCCCCGCCTACATACGCTTTCCGAGAGCCCCCCCCCGCGCTCTCTGTGATTTCGCTGTTAGTCCGCGCGCTGGCGCCACAAGCGCTCCGGGGCTCTGAGATGGGGAGTTTTTTTGTTTGTTTCGTTTTTTGCTTGTTTTCAGATCTCGCCCGTGTGCCCTCAGGTGTGTTTGCGCGAAGAAAGAGCAAATAATAAACAAATGCGGTCTCCTTCATGCAGTAGAGATACGGTTTGTCCATCTATTTAATGGATTTAGATAGGAGCTGCTTTTGTAATTATTCTCTGAAATGCTCCGCAGATAAGGCCACCGAAAGAATGCTAAACATGCGTTCGAGGCATGGTACTCGTTAGTTAATACAATTAGTGGTGGTTATTATTTTCTTCAGAAAGGGGAAGAAGGTTTGGAAAGTTTTAATTTACAAAAACGCTCTAAAACCGACGCATGGTAACCGGAAGAGATTTCGAAGTTCCCTAAGATTCCGTTTAGTTGTTAATTTTTTATAAAGGTGCAATATTAGCAGTACCATTGCATATTATTAAGAAGTCTCTGATTCTCTACTTTCTGTTGCATTGCAATTCGTATAAAACATCAGAAAAAGTACAGTCCAAATATAAAACTCTTTGAAAATATTATTACACTGAATTGCATGTTGTAAATGATGGAAAATAAAAAAAAGGTCTGAAAAATTTATCATTAGGTGCGTAGAATGAGGAACAGGAACTTAGCTAGTATTTTTAATAACAAATGAATTAAATTAATGACTATAATTAAAGAAATCACGAGTATTATAAAGGAATCAGTTAGCGACCTTTCTTTATAATTATACTTTTAGGAATTGTTTGATAAATGTTTTCAAAATAATTTCGTTCCCAAAGACAATTCTGTTGCACGAACCATCATATTAACAACACCTCCGTGGCAGTGCATTGAACTGTCATACTTCAACGTGTTTTGAAATTAGTTTTGTTCTAACCTATTCGTCATAATGGACGTCACGTAACGTGACTTCAGCTGTCACTGCGCGGAAATCCACAACTCCCCCACGGGGCCCGCGGACGGGCAGTGCGCAGTGTTATCATGCGCAGAACGGCTGGTCATATTTCATGGCAGGCAGCGGCTGCGCACGGTCGTGAGGTTGGGAAGTAGGCAACATTGACGCCTGCAGGCCGTCCACGATCGGAAAGCACAGCAGATATCGACTCTTCTTGTGTTTCTGCCTCCAATGCGCGATGTTTTAGTTGAAGTTGTTCATCATTGTCATCGATATTTAAAATGGCCTTTAGTGTCAATATTGTCTTCTATGATGTCTCCGCCCTGTTGTATTTCTAGATACTTCTCCCCCCGGTTAAGACAGGCACGTCCTGCAGGTGTGGATACAATGGTGATGGTCCTGAAGGTGTGGTTCCCAGATGCCCCATTTATCTTACGCCATGTGGCCCGCTGGCGTTTATACTCGGTGTGTTCTTGCTAAACCTTAAAGCGTGGGTCGGGGAACCCTATCCGGAATTAGCAAAAAAGGGGGAAATATGGCCGCTGGTAGAGCGAACTGGGGCCTGGAGACCCGTTCTGAGCGCAACTTGGTGCAAACAGACTCATGTATAAACGAAGTGTTGTTCAGAAATGCCCTGGATTTTTCCAGAAACGCCTTACTGATGTAGCCCAGAAATTAACTTAAAAACTTTGCATTGTATGTATGTGTTCTCACAATAATAATAGGGGGTTGGTATCCCGTTGAGAAAATAAGAAGTATATATTTTTCCAGATTCAACTCCGTTAATGATAAAATCTTCGGTGTTTAGTAATTATGATTATGATTAACAAAATATTTTTATTGTTTTATTTTATTTATTTTACGTCAAAAACAGTCAAAAAATGTGTGTGGCGTGCTATGGGGAGAAACGAATTCTGTGCAGGTTTTCAAAATTCTGTGATCCCTATCCTAAGCCAAATACTACTTGAATTTTAAATACAGAAATAAAATGAAGGTTTTTTTTTTCAAGGATTATTAACAAAATAGTCGCTCCAATGTCATGAAATTTATTTTCAAGGGTAAATCAACGATTAATTTGGACTCTTATCGCCCCTCATCATGTCCTTCGTCAAGGAATAATACTTCCTGCAACGACATCATGGAGAACGATAATTTGAATAACTATATTCCCCACTGAATTCTATAAATGCACAAATAATGAAGTTACATTTTTTCGCTCTTCTCTCAACGGCCAGAAGGAAAGTCATCTGCAAGAAGGCGTGTTTACTGGTGTACAAAGCACCGTATCAACCACATTTTTTAGAATCCGCTAAATTAAATTTAATATGAATCCTTTGTCTAAATGTACTCAGAAATTTCTTGACTTAAAGTTATTGTTATAGCAATGCTTTGTTTCTCGCTAATCTGTACCGGACCGGGAGCGGTAGCTCAGTACATCAACTGATGTCAATGCAGCGCCTCTGACCGGGAGGTCCTAGGTTCCAGTCCTGACGGCAGCAGGATATTCGACACTAGCTTTTCAGCTATTTCGAATTCAATCGCTGTCTCGAGAAGAATTCTAGCGGCCGGCTGCACTGATCGGTAGTATTCCGTGGTTTCTCCGATCAACACCAGGCGAATGCCGGAGCTGTACCCTACAAAATGGGCCACGGACTGCGCGCGATGTGTCCTTCCTCTTCCTTGTCCTATCCTCTACCTTTACACACACACATTAACACTAACATGCTCTAGACTACCACATATTCCGGGAGACCGGTCGGGAGCTTAGAGCTTGTCCCGGCTGGGGCGTTGCCCCGCTGGTGGGAGAGTCCTGGTTAACAGGAAACCTCACTAGCCGATGGTAGGTCTCGCCATCCAGCGGGGGAAGATCACCGCCATCTCCCGAAAAAGAAAAAGATAAAAACATGCACTACACTAACGGGACTAATGACCAAAGCAGTTGACGCGCCCGGAAACATGAAAAAAATCGATCAATCAATCTACAATAGCATCAGCGTTCCTTGTGAGCTTCTGGACGACCAACACTAAAGTGCAACAACTCGTTCAGGAAATCCATGTGTACCCAGCGCGAGCAGAACCGGAAGTCCCGCGTTGTCGCGTGGCACGAGCGTCAGCTGTCACACGCGCCATTATGCCGAAAAAGCGACAGGTTTTGATCGTAACACGCAGAGCGTGACGGCTGCTATTCGCTAATTGACGATTGGACAAACGGCGCCAAGTGCTACTCGCGTCGCGCCAATACGGTCGGCTTTCAAACCGCTGCGACGAGATTTGCTTTGCTTTGAAACCGCGAGCTAACACGGATTTGAATTAACATGAGAGAGCATGTAAACGCGAGCATTGAAGCGGACGTACATGGCGTTGCTTTGGAAGCAAAATACACAATCTGCGTTTGAATTAAATTACAATGAGATGTTGTAATACCTCTGTAGTGTTTTGAAATAATATTTTAGGGGTGTGTTTGCTGGAAGAAATCATGATAATGTTCAATTTTAGTTTGTGTTAATTGTAGTACAAGATGCAAATTTCGAAATCTTTCAGAATGAAAATTACTATTGTGTTAGTGTGACTACAAAAGGACAAACGCTTTCGGTGAAGCATTTATAATACGATTATACGCTCTACTGATTATTTTGCGAGTTGTTAGCCGTTAATTTGCTTTAAGTAAATTTTGATTATTGCTTCACGAGTCGCAGATAATATTGTGGTAATAGACTTTGTGATTTGTGAATTTATATTTCCTCTTAGCTTTTGAATTTGCACGCTCGTAAACCACTCGTTAGTAATTAATATAATTGCTATTTACTTCTAATCAAAAATGTATGTCAGGTGTTCATATTATTTTTTCCAATCCCTGTATGTCGCATTTTACCCAATTTCCAGCTTTTCACCTCTTAGGTGAACAAGTATATTAGTAATTTTGTTACCAAATCCAAGCAACGTGTGTTTTCTGAAAGTCTGCACATAACAGGGTCCGGAAGAGCATACAGTATTTCACTCTTTAACTTACAAAGTTGTTATATGGTCGCTAATGAACAAGAAGTTGAAAAGCAATCTAAAATAAATGTTTTAAAAAAAAGTTGTCATGTTCTCTAAAGTATTGTTTCTGTTTTGTTACATTCGTCACATTATTTTCCTTTTCGAAAATGTTTAGGGTTATTACAACTCTTTCAGGCCAATCCAGCTAAATATTTTTTACACGCGGTATGCGAAACATGGATTCACATGCGTGTTTTCGTCCGTTCCCTTGTTACTAATAGTGTGCGATTTTTAACGAAGCTTTCATGGAACATCACTGTCTGTCGAACCTGTTACATTTAGCATTTGTCTTTCGTCTTTGCATTTTACGAGTATTTACAACCATAGAGATACGATTTTGATGTACTTCTGTAAATGTAATTTTACAAATGAACTTTCTCAGAAGGCATTTTGCTCATGGCATGGTAAAAGATATAACACGTATCACGTGCGTGAGATGTATCGCAGATTCGACTTTTGTCGCCCTCTTGTACGCTTGGGCGACAAACTCGACGTTTGTGCAAATCACTTGTTTCGCGCACTAATAGATATCATATAATTCTCACACCCATGAAAATGGCCATTTTAATGTGGGAAATACAAAAATAAACAGAGTTCGTTGGGATTTAAGCGAAATATAAGTTAAGGAATGAACCATTATAAAAGTACTTCAGTTCGTTCAATGGATACTTAAAAACGTACATAACTATAATATTAGTGCTATTATTAGAGTTAATATCTGGTTGTGTCCATAAATTCATTAAGAATACTTCATTGATTGTTCGAAATCTGTACACGTTAAGCTTGCGCCAACTTGCGTCTCATTATCCCGAGGAGGTAGAGAGTTTCCGAAGGCGGAGGGCTTCCACAGGGAAGTCGAAGTTGCCTTCTGGGAGGGATGCCAGCGTCTTGTGCAGCTGCTCCATCCCTTTGGCTCAAGAGCCAGCGCGTCTCACCAGCTAGAGTAACAGAATTCACAGGATATTCTATTACTGATAGTCTATTTTCAAAATTGTTTAAGACGTAATTTACATTTCACTTTTCTTTCTTTCTTTCTTTCTTTCTTTCTTTCTTTCTTTCTTTCTTTCTTTCTTTCTTTCTTTCTTTCTTTCTTTCTTTCTTTCTTTCTTTCTTTCTTTCTTTCTTTCTTTCTTTGTTTCTTTCTTTCTTCCTTTCTTTTTTCTTTCTTTCTTTCTTTCTCTCTTTCTCCCTGTTTCTCTCTCTTTCTCTCCCCCTTTCTCTTTCTCTCCCTCTTTCTCTCTATTTTTGTGTCTCTTTCTCTTTTTCTCTTTATCTTTTTCTCTTTCTCTCTCTCTCTCTCTCTCTCTCTCTCTTTTCCTCTTTCTCTCTCTTTCTCCTCTATCATTTTTAATTTTAACATTTAATGCTTAATACACTTGCTTGTGTTCCTTGTTATCAGCTCCATCTCACTAATATAAAATTATAATTTCTTTATCCCAAAACAATGAAAGACTGATAAACGTGAATGCATTGACCTACGAAGAAGACGTGGATAACTTTGATTTTCAAATTTGACCAGTTATGATAAGTTACTTCAAGAACACTCATTTCGGCTAGACATTGTGAATAACATGAAGCAAATAAATAATATTTAGAATTGCATGCAGCTTTAAACGAACTCTTTTGAAACAGATAAAAATAATTCAGGCGCATTACGTTCTGAGCGCTATTTTTGTTGTGAAACTGAAACTTGAAATGCTGCCATTTATGTTTTGTGTCCGAGAGGATTAGCAGATGTAATATATGATTTGATGAATGAATTTATGATGATGAATGATTGAATGAATTATCATTTAGATTCGATTGACTGATTGATTGGCGTTTCTGTATTTCTAATGGCTTTGTGATTTACGCCACTCCTCAAGAATTAGTATGATGAATGACGAACCCGATGCAATTATTGGATTCGCTTTACTAGATGATTTTTCCCTACCTTCCTACAATCTCAATTTGAAATCATCCGTACACCGCATTCGACCTTCCCTTCACGTTACATTCGATGCGGCCGTCGATTCAGCCACCTATTTTACTTAGGTCAATTTCCCTCGTAATAAGTGTGTCTACTTCGATGGTGCACCGGGAGCGGTGGCTCAGTGCATCAACTGATGTCACTGCAGCGCCTCTGACCGGGAGGTCCTAGGTTCCAGTTCGGACGGCGGCAGGGTTTTCGACACTGGTTTCTCAGCCAGGTTGAATTCGGTCGCTGTCTGGAGGAGAATTCTAGCGGCCGGCTGCTCTGATCGGTAGTTTTCCGTGGTTTCTCCAATCAACACCTGGCGAATGCCGGAGCAGTACCCTAACAAACGGGCCGCGAACCGCGCTCGATCTTTCCTTCCTTTTCCTTGTCCTATCCTCTCCCCTTAATCATACATACATACAAACACTAACATCCACTAGACTTAGACTACCACATATTCCGGAAGACGGGTGGGAAGCTTAGAGCTTGTCCCGGCTGGGGCGGTGCCCCCTGGTGGGAGATACCTGGTTGAGAAAAACCACTCACCGACGGTAGATCGGGCCGGATCTCGCCATTCAGCGGGAGATCACCGCCATCTTCCGAGGAAAACATGGACTAAACTTACGGGACTAATGACCTAAGCTGTTGACGCGCCCGGAATCACTAACCAACCAACCGACCAATCAATCGATGGTGTACCTTGGAGTTATTGGGCATGACCGCACCACATGCTTTGTCATAGAACTACTTTCAAACAGAAGCCTCTTCTTCTCTTCCTCCGTAGAATACTCTTTTTCTCTCCGGTTGCCTAAAGTTCCCTCTTGGAAGAGAGAGGGGAGTGATGAAAGGGTTGCGGCTGCAACAAAAATACTCCGCGTCTCTCCGAATCCAGGAAGCCCTTCGTCATGAGCTCGGCCATCTGGAGCGCTTGAGCGGGTAGCACGGGGCCCATTAATTGCAGCCTAAGAACGTCCCCTTGGGCTTCCCGTTGAAAAAGTCTTTGTGTTCAGGAATCAAAGGTAAAAACCATTGGGAGATTAATAATACTGATTGAAATCAATGGAGAAATATATGATTCGCAGCGTCTTTATTGGGTTTTCAATCTCTAAGCCGATATTTGTAATATCCTCTTTTCACATAATTGCCTTAGAAATAGGGGTTTTATAAACTTCAAATAAAAGTAAAAGTAGAATAGGTTTCCTTTACAATTGTTTCATGTCATACTATTAAGTACTACTTAAAATAACGATTAATGTATCACTGTAAAATTTAAAAATATTTGTTAGTTGATATTTTTCTGCAGAATGAGAATGTTGAATATAGTATTAAAATAAAACGGTGTTGTCCTTCACTATTGTTTTTTAATGTGCATTTGTAGGCTTCATGGTGTTTTTAATTGAACAAAATAGCTGGTATGTTTCATTACTTAAAAAAGGGAGAAATGTTAAAGGTCACGTATGGCTCAGGGAAATTGCCCGCAAGATTTTTGATATTGTTTGCCATCTAAAAGTAATATCGATTTACTACACCCCGCCATTCCCGTCGACATCCCTCCTCAATCTCTCCCAACCCCTTACCGCGCTTGTGATATTCCATTCTTATCCCGCCTTCCTCCCAAAGCCCCGCCTCCACAACCCTTCGCTGCACCTTGTCCAGACATATCCCTCCCCTCCCCGCCCCGCCTCTCCCCGCCCCGCCCCGCCTCTCCCCGCCCCGCCCGCCTCGCCCCGCCCGCCCTGCCCCGCCCCGCCTCTCCCCGCCCCGCTCCCGCCCCGCCCCGCCTCGCCCCGCCCCGCCCCGCCTCTGCCCCCTCGCCTCGCCCCGCCTCGCCCCGCCTCGCCCCGCCTCGCCCCGCCTCGCCCCGCCTCGCCCCGCCTCGCCCCGCCTCGCCCCGCCTCTCGCACCTCGCCCCCTCTCCCCACTTCTCCTCCACTCCCCGCCACGCCTCGCCTCGTCCTACTTCGCCCCGCCTCGCCCGGCCTCGTCCCTCTTCGTCCCGCCCTCGACCCGCTTCGCCCCGCCGTCTTTCCCCGCCTCGCCCTGCTTCGTCCCGCCCCGATCTGCCTCGCCTCCTTCGCCCCACCTCGCCCCGCCTCTTCTCGCCTCGCTTTTCCTCTCCACCCAACTCCCTTGCTCTGCCCTTTTCCTCCCCTCTACTGTACTTCCTCTCTTCGCTTCACATCACCCCGCCGTACCAACATGTCTCACTACACCATCTGCCGGCTCCCCACATCTTACCCCCCCACCAATCCCCTCCTCGTCACAACCCAGGCCCAATACACCCCCCAACAAACCACACACCCCGTCGCCCCGAAACATCACACCACACCCTACCCGTGTCCAACACACCACGCCCAACCCTAGCACACGCAAACACAAACTCGCTCCGTCCTACCTCACTGCGTCTCACATGTCCTCGCAACACTCCGCTTCACCGCATCCTGCCCACTCCCCTCTAATCCACCTTCCTCCACCCGGCCGCACTCTGTCATTCCCCTCCTGCCCCCACCTCGTCCCACCCCACCTCGCCCCGCCACCGCCGCATCCCATCCCGTCCCGGCACACTCCCACTCGCCCCATCCCACTGCAACCAATCCTATCTTCACAACCCCACCCACACCAGTACACATCAATGCCCACACCCAACCTCCTCCACTCCACTCCGCCCCGCCCCCGCCAGGCGCGGAGGCTGCGGAGTCTCAAACGAGACGGAATATCGGGCCGTCGACGCCCCACCGCGCCGAGAAGTTTCCAGTGCCACCGGGAGGTGTCAAGCCCCCCCCCCCCGCCTGCGCCGTTTTAAGTACTCGGGGGCGTTATCTCGCACCTCGTTGGCTCCAGGATCTCCGAGAGCGGCCCGAGGAAGACCCCTCCCCCACCCTCGCAGGTGCTGGCGGAGGGGGACGTTCTCTTGGGAAGGCTGTGGAGATACTGCGTCCCTAGGAAGAACAGCTCCCGCGGCCCCGGGTCAGTGCCGGCTCGTGGTGTCTAGCGAAACAATGCAAACCGACGAGGGCCCCCTCCCCTTTTGTTTTGCCTGAATGCGCAAGAAATGTTGTGCTCTTTCGTTAGGTTCTTAAACCGTTTATAAAATGTTAACATTTTAACAGAGAAGGACATGTGGATATAATAATTCTTGAAAAATATTATCTCACAGAAGCTTTATAGTTTGAATAACTCGGTGAAATAGATGATTTTAATAGTTAGGAAAAATTTATAATTTAAAAAATGAGTCATCGATTTAATGTAAACAAAACCTAGTAAACATTTTTCACATTATTTACGACTATTATCTTAAACCATGTATCTACTGAACATTGAATATTAATCAGTACCTTGTAGAACGAGATTTAAGGACTGATTTAGTATAATCTGCTGATGAACAATATATAAATTGTTTCTCATTGTTTGATTCACTTTTAGAACTTGGATGTATAAAATGCATTGTTAAATGAGCTAGGGTTTTGAACAAAAAGTCGTCCAATAGGAATAACCCATCAAATCAATTTCTATTTAAAGTAATAGTGATCATATTGTACCATGTGTGTCCGTATACCATTTTTTAAAATAATATAAAAATGTGAAATATAATTATTAATAATATTTTATTCGTATTCAATCAGTATTTTCTGCAAAATTTTTAGTGTTTCGTGAGCGTTTTAAATACGTCTCATAGAAAACATGAATGTTCTAAATAAAAAAACCTATTTATCTAATTAATTGAGAGGATTACAAAACTCGTCTCTTTAGAACAAGTTTCTACGAACATATGGCAAATAGTAATATCCTAAAGCGGTAAATCAAACTTTAAGAATTATTGTAACCAGTGCATGAAAGCGCTTGGTATCGAACTGCCTAAAACTTACCACTGCCAAACTGGCGTTAGAGAACAGTGGTTTGTGCAACATTAGGTTAAGTGATGCTATGAATACCGAGGATATCGTACCATACTTGTAATATTTTTTCACATATAGAAATCTGAAGAATCAAATAGGGAATTATATTTTTTGGAATTTCGATAAGTAAGTCTCGTTAATAAATGTCGAAATACTGCATATTCCGATTGAAAATATTTCCTCTGTGGATTTCATAACGAGCGTGTGTGTTTACATAACCCAGTAGGGTTACTAGTTGACCAACTTAACTTTCGTAATTCTTTTAAGATGTGACGATCACTATGGAAATAGATGTTGCGAAATCTGTGACCCACAATAAAAAAGGATGAAACATCTCATTTCGACGACAGATTTTTTTTTCTTTCCACAAAATAATGTTGTAAATGTTTTTGACAGTTTGTTATTTCGAACACATTTTCGCGAATTATAGTTATTCAAAAGATAAGCAAGTAATTTACGAGTCCGTTCTCCTCTGTTTGTGTCAGTGTTGGTGCTCTGCACGCGGAATGACACCGCATGAAGGGGTTGGGAATCTCCCGGGCGAAAATTCACGTCCATGCCCAGGCTCGTGGTAATCATGGACGCTAATGAAGTTTGACCGCTTGGCACCACGAACCCGCTAATACGCGAATTAAACCATTGAATAGCCTTCGTTCACATTTAGATGAGACCATTTTACATACGGGTAGCTGGACGTGACCTGACCAACACATTTACAGTAAGATCTTGATTTAATTCTTTCCACTGTCATCCTTCCCTCCTTTCTTTCTTTCTTTTCTTTCTTTTCTTTCTTTCTTTCTTTCTTTTTCTTTCTTTCTTTCTTTCTTTCTTTCTTTCTTTCTTTCTTTCTCCTGTGTCAACAAATGCTACCTGTTGGCAGTGTTTTTCGCCAGTTCAATTGTTTGGATTTAATAATTTAGTTCACTTAGTATAACATATCATTACATGAAATACGGGAATTTTTTAAATCGTACAATGATGAAGATGAAGGGGATTTATAACATCAATACAAAGCAGCTTGAAATGGCACTGATTTTTTGTCATCACGCTGATGTTGGAGTACACAACGAAGAAAAGTCATGACTGGTCGAGAGTCAAAAGTGAAGGACCTTTCACGAGGTAATGACAGGAGATATCATTGTCAAGGAGAGTATTCGAAAGTACGAGAGACTTCCATTGCCAAATTGAAAATAAACTTAACGCGTCCCGTTGGCATTCATTCTCTGAATGAATGTTTTTTTAATGTTTCTGTGTTTTGTATAAAAATAGGACTGAATTTTCGCAAAAACAAACGTTAGACACTTAACAAAAAAGTAATATGTGTAATGAAATTTTGTGATGTATGACAATTTGAAACATGCGTTTCTGTGTTTTGGTCCTCAATACAAATGCGTGCTATGAAGTTTCATTTAAAGCGAGCGACCCATTTAAACACTCAATGAAATATACTGGAAAGTATATATTTGTATTGCCGGTATATTTTAACGCCATTATAGTTTCAGCTAAAAAATATTGGAAAAATAAATATTATCCCCGTACATGTTGATACCAATTGTTTCCTTTCTCATCACATCACATCGTTAATGTGTTTATTATTCGATATCTTTGGAAGAAAATGAAGGATAATAAATTCAATAAAAATACTAGACTATCAAGGAAAATATACTATACTTTATTGAAAGTGAACATAATTGAACTATGAAGTTTCTCAAAAATACTTGAAATACTAATTCGTACATTGCAACTAACCGAATGCAATGAACGGAATGTAATTGATTGAACTGATGTCCTTACCAACGGACTTACCATATACAGTTTGCTTACAGTTAAAGAATTACAACAATGACTGCAATGGCAATAACGTTCATGGGAGGGATCCATGATAACCCGTTGCAAATTCACCAATTCATCAGAAGCATAGTGAGGAAAACTTTGTATCGTTTCAGAGAAATCACAGTTGTGAGCTCTAATTGTTCTGCTACTTCAAATGGAATAGAGCTCATTCTTTTCCCATTTCTCGGTGAGTTTGTGTGATGCACATGCTTTCGAAATTAGTGATGAACGTAACGAGGTTGCAGTTGATTTCCACAGGGAATTACTGCTATTCAATGCACGTATCATTATTTACATTTCAGCCTATCATTATTTACATACCATCAAAATGCATCGGTGTCAAAAGTTGGTAATATGCATCCAGAGTGGGTGTCCTTTACGTTTACAATCCTCCGCCGAATACTATTGTTGAAATGTGCATTAAGTGAACGTGTTGCAGAACAAACATCTATTTATGATTCACATGTTATTGTACATTATATATTTATTGATGATAATTCGCGATCCATTTCTTTACTTATTAATTTTGAATTTGGTTTCTCTTGAGTAATGAAATTGGATTTGTAATCTAATTGTTAACAAATGTGATTGAATACAATCCAGAAATGTGGACTTTTTGAGCTTTCTTTTTGCAAAATACTTTTGCGAGTGGAGTATTACCTTTAAATTCTATTAACGTGTTTGAACAATATTTACATTTAAAACAATTAAAGTTTTATTCGTATACTAATGATATAAAATTGTATTTTAAAAAAATAAAGATTTTGTAGGTTTTTGATAAGATAATATATTTTTTGTATGATTTTAAAAAGAGACCATGCGTTTAGAGGTGTATAAGAAGCAACTCTTATATTTATGTTTTGATTTAATTGGAACTTCTGTACGGTCTCTTACTCTGTTACATATACGAATTGAGTTTCACGTGCGTCGAATGTTAACACTCGTAAAACTTAATTCGTTCAAATTTTGACTTTTCGATTCCTCCGATATCAGCACAAAGAAAATATACAAGGAATGTAAGAGAATAAAATGAGTAAGAAAATAAGTATTAAAGTAAACAGCTAAACAGTATAGAAGAAAGAAAAATGTCATGATAGATTCAGTTGAAAAGAAATGTGATGAAGGAAACTAAAATTTGTATAAAATACTGTACGGAAAGAGAGGTGATGCGGTTTACGTAAACAGTTGTGATATAATAGGGGAAAACATACAAAAAGTAAAAGGAATTATTCTGAACAATGTGAGTGATCTATAGCTAACAAAAAATTATTTGAAATGAAAAGAAAGAAAAGGGTTGAAAGGACATGTAGTCAATGGACGGGCATGCCAAAAATCCAAACGTACAAAAGTGGGAAAAAATAGAATTAATCTGTTGAAGAATATGGATCAAGAAATAAGAAAAAGGAATGTAATATGTAGAAATTAAGGACGCGAAATCGACGTGGTGCGGGAGCAGCGACGGCAGTCGATTTGCATGGCGGAGCAAGCCATTGAGAGAGTGCTCGCTCCCTCACTCCGCCTGAGTGTGTGCGTAGCCGGGTGAGCTGAGAGCTGGCGCGCCGGGTCGAGATCTTCGAGGTCGGCGAGACGGACAGACGGACGGACGGACGAACGGGGGTTGGGGATGCAGGAAGGAGTACATCTTGGGCTCGAGGGAGCCGGCCGGCCGGCCGGCCTGCCTCCTTTAGCATTCCGTCGACGTCGGCAACTTGCGGGCTACTGCGAGTAAGTAGGCGGGCGGAAGGACCGGCGGGCGGGCGCGCGGCCGAGAGGAACGAGCTGGACAAGAGGCTGCGGAGGAGACTTGATGGCAACTTCACGCCATGCACACGCAGCACCTCCAACTGCCAAATTCGCCTTTCGCGGCGCAACTCACCCTTCTTTTTTAGAAATAATAGTAAATTATAGTAAATACTTTTTTATATTTTTTATAAATATTTATTTATAAAAAATATTTATAAATAGCAAATTATAGTAGATAATTGTATATACTTTTATAAATATTTATTTGTAAAAAATATTTACAAATAATAGTAAATTATAGTAAATAATTGTTTATATTTTTATAAATATTTATTTGTAAAAAATATTTACAAATAATAGTAAATTATAGTAAATAATTGTTTATATTTTTATAAATATTTATTTGTAAAAAATATTTACAAATAATAGTAAATTATAGTAAATAATTGTTTATATTTTTATAAATATTTATTTGTAAAAAATATTTACAAATAATAGTAAATTATAGTAAATAATTGTTTATATTTTTATAAATATTTATTTGTAAAAAATATTTACAAATAATAGTAAATTATAGTAAATAATTGTTTATATTTTTATAAATATTTATTTGTAAAAAATATTTACAAATAATAGTAAATTATAGTAAATAATTGTATATATTTTTATAAATATTTATTTATAAAAAGTATTTATAAATAATAGCAAATTATAGTAATTAACGAAACGAGTGTATAATGAGGTGTATAATTGCATGTCTGGTATGTTCAAGGAAACGAGCGACGATAGCGGTTTCTTTAATACAGGTGACCCACCAATTGTGGACCACCTCCATAACTTCTAAACGGTTCAGGATATCGAAATGCAGTTTTTGCTGAACAATGCGGAATTATGGTAACAATTATCTTACTTAACTAAACTTGTAACAATTATCAAACTGGGTCATAATATCGCCGTCATAATATATTGTAAAAACAGAATACACTACTATTAGCGTATTATTTATAACAGTTATTGAATGCAAAATTCATGTTTCATATTTTTATATAGTTCTATTATTTCCAAAAAGAATATTATGTAATTAAAAACCTATTAATAAATAATATTTTTTTCTACTATGGTGTGGCATACTAGAAAATATTCCTTGTTCTTAAGGATCGGAAAAACAGTTTACTCTTATATTACGACTAATAAATATTGTTGTACTAGAGATAATATTTTTATAAATGTTTTAGACCATTTGAGTGTTTACATTATATTAAACTATCCGTGAATTTTGTTGACCATTACTGCTATTTGCAGTTCCTCGCTCTCCACTGTCGTTCCATTACCTCCGTTAACTCCTCTTGGCATGTTTCCATCACGTTGTGTCAGGAGGGAACAATCACTGCAACTTGGGCACAACTTCTGGTAACGATCGACGTGCCAGAGCTGGCAGAGGGGCACTCAGCGAGAGTTCCCTACCTACACCAAACTTGCAGATGTTTTCATTAATTGAAATATTTATGGCGTCGTAATGTGACTGGAATAAGACATGCAATAAACTGATATTTTCAAGCGCATATCAAAAGTTAATAAGTTCAATATCAAAAGCTCGTTAATAAGTTAAAAATTAAGTTAATAATTTCAGTATCAAAAGTTAATAAGCAAAATATATGTGTTGCAAATGATTGTTAAGTTTCTGATGATATAACACTTCTATATAATACTAATTCTACTTTAAATATATTTTTTTATTTTAATTATATAGTAGGATGTGTTAACCATGTTAAGTAAGTGTAAATTTTTGAGTGGGAGAAGTTTTCAAAACAAATTTCTGATAATATTTATCATTGGTGGTCGACTCGACATACCCATATACTGTAAATTTTACTGGGAGATGAAAGCGAATACGTAACACTGCAAGGTAAAATTTCAAGGAAAGGGTTGCAACAGGTAAATAAAAATACTAAAGACGCAGGGACGAGCGGAAGCAAGAAGTCGAGAGATGTAGTGGAATTGTCTGTTCCTGTTCTTTGGCTCGCTACGGGCCTTGGCCGAGCAGGCCATGGGATAAGAAGTTCGTGTGGTTAGCACGAAGACATCCTTTCACCGTATATACTGGTCTTCATAACCTTAGGTTAGGGTTACTCATCGTCACACAGCAATAGATACTGGGACATTCGCCTCGTCCGGGAAGCGAATCCAGGGTTGCGCCGTGCAAAGTGAGCACACTAACCAACGAGCCACCGAGGAAGGCAGTGGAATTATATACCCATATGAAATAAGGGAATGCTTTTTTGGTAGTAAATGACAGCATTAATAGAACGAGAGAGACAGAATAGAATCTTAAAAATAAAAAAGAGTCAAAGCACTTAAATAAAGACGGAAAGAATACAACAAGAAGAAGGAATATAATTGAAGATGGTGGAAAGTAATATGTAAATATATTAGGAAAATGTTAAATAGGACTGTAGTCGGAGTTGGTAGTTACATAGAGTAAAGATTATACCTCTGTAATTTACGGTAGTAATTTTAAATTGGACTGTAGTCGGAGTAATGTAGTTGGAGTGGCATCCACCAACGTTTCCTTCATTGTACCTCTGTCCTCACATTGACGGAAAAGGCATAATAGGAAAGAAAGGAAGCTGGACTGTAAATAAAGGTAATTAGAAGGAGGCAGGAAGAGAGAAGAAAAGAAGCATAGATCCAGAGACAAAGAATGAGTCCGAGAATTTGAATGAGTAAGGAGAGAGCAAAAGAACGAACATGGAATGAAGGAAGTTGTGGTAAAGAGGCGAAGTAGTGGAAAAAGAGAGGAACGGTTGCAATCAAGATGAGAAAAGGAAGGAAACAATAGAAGGGGAGTAGAGTAACAACGTGAGATGGAAAGGTGGTTGAGGAGGAGAAGGAGGAGAAATATATAGAAAGAGGGAAAGGAGTGAAAGAGAGAGAGAGAGGAGGAGGATTGAAGGTTTTAGCAGGCGACCATTGAGCAAAGAAAAATCCAATAGACAAGCGTGTGAATAAGGTACATTCGAAAAGAGGCATAGAGTAACAAAAAGACAAGGTAAGGTGGAAAAGGATAAGAGATGGAAATAAAGAATTGCAAGAGGAAGAGTGCAGACAGAGAGAAAGAGTGAGAGAGAGAGACTTTGTGTGTGTGTGTGTAAGAGAGAGAGAGGGTTGAGTGATAGAGAAAGAGACAGAGAGAGTGACAGAGAGAGAGAGAGGGAGACCAAGAGAAAGAAAGAGAGGTACTGAGAGACACAGAGGCTCAGAGAGAGTCTTTGTGTGAGAGTGTGTGAGTATCAGAGTGTGAGAGAGAGGGGGGTGATTTAGTGATAGAGAAAGAAACAGACACGGAGAGAGAGAGAGACCGAGAGAGCAAAACAGTGGTACTGAGAGACAGAAAGGCTCAGAGAGAGAGAGACAGACAGAGAGGCTCAAGAGAGAGACAGAGACAGAGAGGCTCAGAGAGAGAGACAGACAGAGAGGCTCAGCGAGTGTGTCAGAGAGAGAGAGAGAGAGAGAAGAGACCATTGGAAGATTTTCCCTCGCAGCCAAGGGCACAGATCAGGCCGGACCAACAAACGAACGACCATCCTCCACGCGGTCCGTGGCAGCGGCGGAGCATCGCGGCAGGCCGGCGCGGCGGCCAGCGGCCGGGGCGGGCAGCGACGCGCGCTGTCGCGCCCGCCGATAACAAACGTAAATAACGAGCGCCGCCTACGCCCAGGCACAACCCACCCCCCGCGCGGGGGCGGCGGCGGGGGGCGGCGGGACGGTATCGCGGGTGAGAGTGCAAATTTGACGAGCTGCCTATCGCACCGCGCGTATGACGCCGCCGCCCGCGCTGCGCTGCCGCGATCGAGCGCGCGATTCGCTTTTGTTCCGCTTTCACACGACGACGCGGTGGCGGACGCGCGCGCGGATTGGCTGCCATCGAACGCGCCCCCGCCGCACGTGGGTTTGTGAGGGCTCGTTTCACTGTATCGTTGCTTCCAAGCAGGAGCGGGAGAGGGTGGAAAGTAATCGAAGTTACTGGCAGAGTGTGTGATCTCAATCAAACGTATTATCCTGTTCGTCTCTGTGACAGAATTTGTCATCTTTTGAAAGAAAAGGCTCGTTATAAAGGTTTCGGCACGTCAAAAAAAGGGCATTTTTTTGTATTTTTCTCATTTGTATTTGAGTACTACTTCTCTTTGCATGTGTATTGATTACTCTTATTAACTGGTAATCAGACATCATGTTCTGAGACGAATGTTGCAGTTTTTTTGCATTGTGAATCTTGAGAATGAAGTTTAACCTCCCAGAAGACAATTAAATTGACGACTGAAAACTATTTTTCCTACTCTTATTTTTCATAATGATTTTAAAAAAATGTTTTGTTAATTGTTTTAAATAAAAAATGGTCAGTTATTAGAGCCTTGGCACAGAAAATTAGGAAAACAAATTAACTTACGTCAGAGTACAAGGTTGCGAAGTTTCTGAGTACTGTCTCTATTATATTCATTTTCCTGAACATCCCTATCATGAAATGTTTCGTCGTTGAAAATGAATTAGTAACTGTAAATGAAAAGGTGATTTTTTTCCCTTGACACAGCCACAAAAAAATATTTACGATGTATCGTTGCCACAATTTCCAAAGTCATTAATTTGTACTCCTTCCTACGTCTCCACTCATTCATCCCCATCTCCACCCATCTTCCACGCATCTCCCGCCCCCTCGTTTAGCATCACTCCCTCCTCCCACCCCCTCCAACTCGCGCCGGCAGCGGTCACTGTAGTGCCTCTGACCGGGAGGTTCTAGGTTCGAATCCTGACGCCTGCAGACTTTTCAAGTAGGTCGAATTCAGTCACTGTCTGGAGGAGAATTCTAGCGGCCGGCTGCTCTGATCGGTAGTTTCCCGTAGTTTCTCTGATCAACACCAGGCGAATGCCGGAATAGTATCCTAACAAACGGGTCGCTATCTGCGCGCGATCTTTCCTTCCTCTTCCTTGTCCTATCCTTGCCCCTTACACACACACTTACACTAACATGCACTACATTACCACACATGCCAGGAGACCGGTCGGAGACTTAAAACTTGTCTCGGCTGGAGCGATGCCCCACTAGTGGGAGATACCTGGTTGGGTAAAAACCCACTAGTCGACGGTAGGTCAGCGTCGGATCTCGCCATCCAGTGGGGGAGGATGCCCGCCACCTCTCGGTGAAAAACACGCACTGCACTTACGGGACTAATGATCTCAATAGGTGGTGCGTCCGGAATCACTAACAACCAATCAATCAACCTCCTCCCTCCCCCTACCCCTCTCAAACTCACCCTCCTCTCCCTCCACCGCTTTCTCACCCCCGTATTCCGACGTGCAAGCACGCACGCACGCATATTCGCCTCTCTCCCCCATTCCTGTGCGCACGGCTGAGCCCCAGGCCCTCGCATGAATGGGTGTCCGGGCGTCCTTAATTCACGCGCGTGCAGACATTAGGATCGCGTCCCACCGCAGCGGTGCCATTGCCCTACATCCCCCCCCCCACTCTCGCCTCACGACTGTCCCTTCCCTCCTCTAGCCACCTGTTTTGTTTTTGATTTGTTTCCTGGTGCATCCACCTGCTTCTCGTTTACGACGCATCACGGAAAATTCGACACCTACAAAAATGTCAATTATAATATTCTAATGGTAATTGCCAATGCAAAATGCCAATTATATTTTCTAATAGATCTTCAGAGGTTCAAATCATACCAAGTTTAGTGGATGGATTTTTTTCATCGAATCATACCTTTTACAATGATTCTGAAGCTATTTGCTAAGACCTTTCAAGTGCTGAAAAACAACACTATGTGTTTATTGTTGGAGCCATAGCCTTAGAGTCAAGCTGGAGAGTAATCAATACATGATTAATCTTCCCCACGTCTAAGGCTGAAAAGATCAATCCGGGAGATGACATCAGTGTTCTAGAAAACCTTTTTCGACTTTCTACATTTATTCAGTTTGTAATTTACAATCCTTGGGTGGAGGTTCGGAATTGTCGGCTGGCAGATTGATGAGGGCGGATTAAGGAGGCAGGTGAGGGGAGGTGGGTAAGCAGGTGGGGGCGGGCGTCGGGGGATAGCAGACAAGCAGAAGGGCACAGACAAACAGCCATCAAAACGATCGGGCGAATCAGCCAGAATGAACATCAAGCATCAGCGAAATCAGCTGTGCTAGCGGAAAATGCGTCAGCAAGAACAGTTGAAGACTTGAAACCTCTTCCCTCGGCGTGCCACGGCACTTCATCCTTCGCCCTCGGTCGAATATCTGGGGCACCCCGCCCCACCGCGTTCCTCCCGTTTGCCTTAGCGAGCGCGGCCCCGCAATCCCGCCCGTGCCACCACCCGCCCGCGCTAGCATCCTGCCCGCCGCCCTCGCGTACCACGCACCACTCCGTCCCCTCCCCGCCCACATCGCCACTCCCTGCCCACCCCTCTCTAATCCCTACCCATCCCCGTAGCCCACGCCTTTCGACCCACTCCGCTCCTTCCCCCCTCTCCGCCCACGTCACTCCCTGCCCACCCCGCCCCTCTTCACCCACACCTCCCCACTCCCTACCCATCCTCCTACCCCAACCCTCTCGACCTATTCCGCTCTTTCCTCCCTCCCCGCCCACATCGCCACTCCCAGCCCACCCCGCTCCTTCTCACCCACCCACCCCCACTCTCTACCCTTCCCCATACCCCAGCCCTTTCGACCCACTCCGCTCTTTCCCCCCTCCCCGCCCACATCACTACTTCCTGCCCACCCCGCTCCTCCCCCACCCCGCCACTCGCTATCCATCCACCTGCCCCACCCCTCTCGACCCACTCCGCTCCTTTCCCCTCTACCCGCACTTTCACGCAAAACGCCCTACCCCGCTACATCTTGAAGAGACCTCCTCCCCCTACTTATCCCACGTCATGTTTCTCTTCTCGTTCCGTCCCATTCCAGCTTACCCCCGGCCGCCTCGCTGCGACCCCGACTCCCCGCCCAACCCTCATCCTACACCACGCCACCTCATTCACCTCTTACTCAATTCCCACTTCTCCCGAACCCCACTCTCGTACTCCCGCCAGGCAACCCACACGGCCCGCCCCGCCCCATATATCCCCGCCCCTACCCACACCACACCGCCCCCCCCCGACACCGCGCGCCCCACCCACCACCCCGCCCCACCCAGCCCCACCCCGCCACCCCCACCCCGCCCCACCCCACCCGCAACCCCGCCCCACCCCGCCCCACCCCGCCCCACCCCGCCCCACCCCGCCCCACCCCTGCCCCACCCCTGCCCCGCCCCACCCCGCCCCGCCCCACCCCGCCCCACCCCGCCCTGCCCACCCGCCCTACCCCGCCCCACCCCCGCCCCCACCCCCCGTCCCACCCGCCCCACCCTGCCCCACCCCGCCCCACCCCGCCACACCCCACCCCCACCCCGCCCCGCCCCGCCCCGCCTCGCCCCGCTCCTCCCCGCCCACTCCAAAACACCTGCGACACCGCGTCGCTTCAAACCGTCACCCCGCAATCCAGCCTACTCCCCCTAACCTCTCCACGTCCCCCTCGCCCTTCCCCCAGACTGCTGCTCTCTTTCCGCCATCGAGCTCCTTGGGCGCCCCCTCCCCCTCCGCAGCCGCAGGCAGCGCCGCGACTGGCACGGCCACCACCGCCGCCGCCGGCTGTGCACGCGACCCCCAGCGCCGGAGGCCGCCGGCCCTCGAGTACTCGGAGCCAGGCATCCTCCAGGGCGCGCGAACATTCGCAGCGGGGGCGGAATGGAAAAGTTCCCGAGGAGACGGGCTGAAAAGAATAGATTCAAACCGTGCGAGATATAATACTTCTTTTCAAACCGTTTACTTTGCTTTTCTTTTTTCAAGAGCCTTTTGTACTTGCACGTTCTGTAATGTGTTTTGGTGTATTCACGGAATGTTTCTAGTCTTCTTTTTGTCTTTTTGCTTTCGTTTTTTTGTCGCGTTGGAAACACAATTCTGGAATAAGATTTAGGATATGATCTTCATAGAAAATGCGGTGGTAAAATGTTTCTTAACTTTCTGTACGAATTGTACATAATATGTATGATAATGCGTATCGAAATGACATTATATTACGAAGACGAACAATCTTTCTCTTTTCCGTATTTTTTTCTTTATTATTATTATTATTATTATTATTATTATTATTATTATTATTATTATTATTATTATTATTATTATTATTGATGTTGGCTTAAGTCTCGCAAATCATCCATTTTTCTCAGGAGTGTTGCGCCAGTATTGGCAGACTACATACTTGGTTGCAACTCATGATAAATTCAACACAGTGCGAACTATTCGACATGTTTCTAAGATGACAAGATTTTTTAGATATAAGGATTATTGCTCTGGGGTTTAAGTGGAATTGTTGTATATAAATTTTTAAGGTTTTTAACCAGACTAGTTACTGTGATAACAAATGGTATAACTTCAACAGAATTGAGACAATGTATTACCTGTATTCTATGGCCAAGGGGGTACATTTGGTGTTTTTTTTCTCTTTCTGATTTATCAATGTTGTCATCTAACGATAACAATGAAACTATTATTGTTTGAAGTCCATTACGGTAACGAGTACGTAACGAGTTCAGGTAACAAGATTCTCTGCGAAGAAGATGGCAACATCAGATTTAATACGTTACTCCAAGGTGGGAAGAATACCTTACAGTGTACCCAAAGGTAGTGTAACAATCTAAGATCCCCACGAACAATTTAGATGCAAAGAACAAACATATCAAGAAATGGCATGAGTAGGAGATGGAAAAACAGAAGAAAGCGGTGTCGCGCACTAATAATTTTTTTATAAATTAAAGAAGACGCGACAAAATCCCGATTTGGACAGTACAAATCAATAGCATTCATTTAGAGGAACATTTCAAAAGTTATTCGAAGCGAATCGCATCAGGGGTTTGAAAGATATGAGTGATTTTGAAAGTACACTTTAGACAATATAACTAGAGATTTTTACAGCCATTGTTATCATAAGAAAGGTAATGTAAAGAAGCGGTTTTTCCTAAAAATTAAGAGAACGCGTAAAGCGATTGAAATGAAAATTTCGGGATTAACAAAGAAAATCACGCGGAAAATTATGACATTACTCGCAACTCTGAAAAATATCGAGGAGCTGCAGTAGAGATGCCAATTGAAATTGTATATTTGGAATTTTACGAGAGAACAATGATGCGTCGCGAGCGACGGAAATAAAGCAATTTTGGCGTTAATAAACATGAGGAGATCGTATAAGAAATAGTAATAAGATATAAATTGATAATTAAAAGTAGTAATAAAGAGAAATAGCCTGGAAAGGACAGAATTAAGTAAAATGGTATGATATTTTTGAAAAAGACACGTAAGCGATCGGTAAATGTTCCAGAAAAAAGTTGAAGACACAACGCAACAATGACAAGAAGATGATGCGTAGCAAGCTCGAAGTCAGACGTGGGGAAGAACGCTCCGAAAAAAGATAAACA
Organism: Teleogryllus occipitalis; assembly: GCA_011170035.1. NCBI lineage: Eukaryota > Metazoa > Arthropoda > Insecta > Orthoptera > Gryllidae > Teleogryllus > Teleogryllus occipitalis. The sequence continues at coordinate 22,955 of BLKR01003842.1, forward strand.
TTTTAGTATGCAATTGTGCGAGAAACACGGTGAACATGAATGGATATAGTGAGTTTAGGCAATGATGTTCGTAATAACAATGCGTAACGCGGAAATATTTTATGTGTCGCAGTATATTCAACAATAGGACATTTTGGAGGAAATGTAGCACGCGATAGACAGATAATCGCGTTATTAGTTGCGTAATGGAAATAGGATGATAGGGGAATGAAAGGACATGCTAAGAAGATATTAGCGAGCTCAAGAAAATTTTGGTAATGTGTGGGGATGGAGAAATGCTGCGGGAGGATGGATTTGGAGGATGCTGCGTAATATACATCGAGGACGGCGCGCAACAATGGTTTGCTGCGGATTACAGCGTTTTCGGCAAAAGGGAAGTCATGAAACTTTGTTTTTTTTGTTATGAAATTCACATTTTGAAGGAGAAGAAAGATTAAAATTAGCTTCTGTACAAGATCAAGTTCTGTCTTAACGTAAAATAGATTCAATAGATATACAGGCAGAATGCGCATTCGGGTGTGAATGAGTTTATTTATAGTTGTCAGTATGAATGGAAGTATTTTGGATTTTGTGTCATGTAATTTAAGGGTGTTATATCGTTGATGTGTTTATGTGTTTATTTTGTTTGTCGTTAAGTGTTTTATGTGAGTCATTGGAGAGCAACGACCCCAGTTTGTATATATATTATTTCAACTGAAATAACGACTAGCATAGAAATTACAGAAAATAAATGGCAAACATCACTTGGTTCGACATTAAATTGAACGTAGTTTAATTGTTACATGTAGCTAGTTAATGACCTACGCCCACGTGCCCGAATAGTTGTTAGATCCTGTACAGGTCAGCCACAACCTCCCACCCAGATTTTATGTGTAAGTAAGAAAATATCGGAAGTTCTGGGGGGGGGGCAGCTAGTCGACGGGCAACCTTGGAGGTGGAAGCTGAGTATAACCAGGGCAATTGATAAGAGCGGGTTTTGGTTATTATTTTGGCGTTATAACGCCGGGCGATTATAAAGATTATAGTTGATCTTGAGCAGGTAGTGGTTCATTACATATTTTGGTGCGCCTAACGAGGGGCGATTATATTTGTTTTATAGATATGAGGAGGACGGTTCATTACAGTAGGAAAAAAATTAGGATGATAAGAAGCCAAAATGCACATTTCTTCAACAGAAATCTCTTTAACAAGACCTCTAGATTACTTGCCCAGCGAAGAATTTTTAACTTAAGAAAACTAAAACGCAGCGATGAATCCGACAGAAAATGACTCGTATGTTTCAATGTCTTCGAACTTATGACAGCGACGGTGCCCGGAGACTTTTTGGTTTCCTGACACCGTCACTCCCAGATTTGCGGCGGGAAAAAAATCACCTCACGGTGCTTCACGAGCGGCGCTCTCGGAAATCTCGGCCACTTCCGCCACCCCAGCCCCCGCCCCCGCGCCCGACGTGGTGCGTCCATCATCCACCCCCTCCCACCGCTAGGTCGGCCGCTTCGCTGCCTCCGCCACCGCCCCGGTCCTGCCGCATTTGTCGCCCCCGCTGCTCTCGCCGTCGCCCACGACTCCGCCGCCACTGCGCCCACCCCACCCCATCGCCGTCCCCGCGGCCGTTGCCACCACTACGTCACCGGAACCACCCCTATCCACGCCCCCGTGCCCCCACCCCGTCGCCATCCACGACACGGTGCGTCCAATCCACCCTCCTCCCATCGTTGTGTCGGTCGCGTCGCCGCCCCCGACCCCGCCGCTCGCGACCCCGCCGCCCCCGACCCCGCCGCCCCTGACCCCGCCGCGCCTGACCCCGCCGCTTCGACCCCGCCGCTCCCGACCTCACCGCCCCTGACTCTGCCGCTCCCGACCCCACCGGGCCCCACCCCGCCGCTTCCGACCCCACCGCCCCCGACCCCGCCACACCTGATACCGACACCCCTGACTCCGCCGCTCCTGACCCCGCCGCTCCGACCTCACCGCCCCCGACCCCGCCGCCCCCGACCCCGCCGCCCCCGACCCCGCCGCCCCCGACCCCGCTGCCCCCGACCCCGCCGCCTCCGACCCCGCCGCCCCCGACCCCACCGCCCCCGACGCCGCCGCCCCCGACGCCGCAGCTCCCGACCCCATCGCCTTCGTCGCCCTCGCTGCGGTCGCTGTCGCCCACGGCCCCGCCGTCGCTGCCGCCGCCCACCCGCCTACCGCCGCCATCCACCCACCTACCGCAGTCGCCACCCGCGCTGTCGCCGCGCCCGCCACCACCGCCCCATTTCCGCCGCGGTCCCTGGCCACGCCTCCGCCACCGCCTCCACTGCCGTCGCCCGCCGGCCGCCGCCGTCCCCATCGCCACTGCCCTCCCCTACCGCCGGCACCCTACCCCCCCCCCCCCCCGTCGCCGCCCCGCCTCGCCGCCGCCACCGCCGCCGCCGCCACCGCCGCCGCCGCCGCCGCCGCCGCCGCCGCCGCCGTCACCTCCCCCGACACGGTGCGTCCATCATCCACCTCCTCCCGCCGCTGGAGCGGCCGAGCCCCCGGCAGACCTCGCAAGCACCGCTTTCTGGGTGCTTCATCTCGTTCTTCTCGAGTCGCCTCTCTCACGCGCCGCCACCACTCAGCGCTCACCTCACCACCCTCAAAGGTAGACGCGGCGCTCCGGGTGCCAGCGAGGAGGCCCTTGGAGGAGGACTGAGGACGGCCAAGAGGCTGCTGTACGTCCTCGCAGGATTTTTCCTGAATTGTTTGTTGGTTTTGATTGGGAAATGGCGTAATTTTTATGTAATCACTTACGCGCTTGTAAGATGTCTGTTTGAATTGGACGCGACAACAATTGTTACTAATACTCTAAATATGTCTCTGTCAGTGTCAGCTTTTATTTGCATTATACCACCATTTGCAACTTTACTGGTGAAGCGTCACGCTGGCGGCCGTGGGTGGGAGGAGGAGCGGAAGTATCGCATACCTGCGGGCTGAATAGCCTCGGCGCCACGGAGTTGGGATATATTTAGACCAAGTGGACGCCAGCTTGACCTGGAAGGTCACGTGGTAGACGCGAGCCTCCCTCCTACACCAAGGACGGTCACGTGACGGCTACACTCTAGGTATAAAATCGAGCCGACGAGCTCACACGGGTTTTTTGTTTTTGGAAACCTCTCGCGATGCGCAAAACTTTACGCCCAGGCTGGAGCGTGTCGTGCCTCTTCCACGGGTGACGAGGTCACGGTAGTGGCGTGGGAGAAGGTCAGTGGAGGCAGGGCCTCCCTTGCTATGTGGGGTATCCGCAGGGAAATACTCAAAAGTGTGTAGTTTCGGAGCAGAATTTAGTTATTGTACATGCGTGTAAATAAACTTGTACATATTTGTAAATGTCTGTGTGTTTTTTTTCATGACGCCGCATTGGTTCAGAGAAAATGTTTCCGCCTCTTAATTTTGCCACTCTTCATAAAGCAATAATAGTAATAAGGCTAAATTATTTCAATTACATTGTTGTATTGTGTGTTGTGTTTCATTACCTATATCTTAATTAAATTGCTTCAAACCCCAGATGGACGCTCAAAATAATGAATTTCGAATTTCGTAATCTACGCCGGGGAAAGAGGGTAAATTTCAAATGGCTCCGAGATTTTGCACTTTTCGAAAATAACTTTGTAATTTCACCATACCTTCAAAATTAATACACTTGTGTTTTTGAAGGGTTGCTAAATACGCAAATAATGTATAAAAGTAGTGTATTTTATTTGTGTGAAAGTGGGAGGTGCGAGATCCGGCCCTGCAGCTGTCAATGGCTATTGAAATGATTGAAGGCGTTGTCACTGTCAACAATACTATTTATTTCAATAAGAGCAGCTTTCGATGGCTTAGCCATCATCATCAGTTTTCTGCTGTCTCGAAGTCACAAAAGCGACTACGGTAGTCGAGGTACTACGAGGTAGTCGTTTTTGTGACTTCCAGACAGCAGAAAACTGATGATGATGATGATGATGATGATGACTAAGCCATCGAAAGCTGCTCTTATTGAAATAAATAGTATTGTTGACAATGACAATGCCTTCAATCATTTCAATTATGTAAATGTCAACTACAACTCACCAACAAACAAATATGTCAACGGCTAGCCACAACATGCGACTTTACGACGTTATTCACGAAAGCGATCTCTGGTAAAGACTAACTTGGAATGGACTATACACTGAAAAAAGATGAGATTGATTGAGAGTTATTCAGCTCCGCAAACTAAGCAAACGCGAATCAGAAGCTTTAGAATTTGCACGGTGTTCTCACTAGAAATTACAGAACATATGAATTGCATATCTGCAAGGTATCATCATCATTATCTTCATCATCATCATGTACAAAGATGATACTGATAGATATACAAAGCAAACATTAATATTTTTTTTGTAACAAACTCGTTTATAAAAGAACAAGTACAGTACCTGATGATAATAGAAAAATTGTCCAAACATTGTACAAGATAATACATTAAATTTGTGATGTGATTTTATTGAGAATTTTCTCCTTTTAAATAAAAATGTGGAAATCTATCCAAAATAATATGTGATCATACAGAAACTAACTCTAACGAGATCAACAGACATTTATTTTAAAATTAATATAATTGAATTACGTTAGTTGTTAGGACAACCAATGCGAACTTCAAACTCTACTCTAACAGAGTTGGAGAGTAGAACACTGACTCTTTCTCGTCAAGGGAGTCTTCCAGTTTGACGACTTGCTACTTATTGATTAGTACTAGCTGAATTAATTTTTTAAAATAATTTTTCAAAGAAACTGATAACTAAAGCTTGGCAGATTTGTATCTTTCAACGTAAATCGATTTAGTTATTTTCTCTGCCCCCCTCTGTACTTTGAGATGAACACTCGCAAAACTTAGGGGATATTAAAGTTTGCTCCTAGCCAGGACAAGATCTAAGCTCCCCACTGGTATCCCGACAAATGAGGTAATGTAGTGCAAATGAATTTAAGTGTGTATAAGAACGGGGTGAGGATAGGACAAAGAACGGTGAGGATAGGACAAGAAGGGCGAAGGTAAGAGTGAGGATAGGGCAAGAAAGGGTGAGGGTGAGGATAGGGCAAGGAAGGGTGAGGCATATCGTTTCATCTTCACAGTTACCATACCGTTAACACCAATAGTGGTCGCCAATGACCTAAATGTTGATGCGACCTTAAATTTAAAAAATTTGAAATTATGTTATTGTCAAAGCAAATCACAGTTAATTTTTAATTCGTTAAAAGTATGAGTACAAATATCACAAGCAACAAGTAATATTCTTCAAAACCCATTGCGGCAAAAAATACCGTATGAAACGGAGTAGCATCGTAGGTGCTTTATTAAATCTTTGGCTTCACATGTAAAAGATGGTCGCAATTTCACCGGTAGCCATTATGTGCACAAAATCTTTGGCTTCACATGTAAAAGATGGTCGCAATTTCACCGGTAGCCATTATGTGCACAACTCCTATCAATACCAGACGAATGCCGTAGCAGTACCCTAACAAACGGGCCACGGACCGCGCGAGATCTTTACTTCCTCTTCCTTGTTCTAGTCTCTCTCCTTATACACACACACACACACACATACACACACACACTTACACTAACATGCACTACACTACCACATATTCCGGAAAACCGGTCGGGAGCTGAGAGCTTGTCCCTGCTGGGGCGGTGCCCCGCTGGTGGGAGAGCCCTGGTTAGGAGGAAACCCCACTAGCAGACGGTAGGTCGGCGCCGGATCTCGCCGTCCAGCGGAGGAAGATCAGTACCTTCTCCCGAGGGGGAAAACATGTACTATTGATTGATTTTTTCGTGTTTCCGGGCGCGTCAACTGCTTCTGTCATTAGTCCCGTTAGTGTAGTGCATGTTTTCTTCTCGGGAGATGGCGGTGACCTTCCCCCGCTGGATGGCGAGATCCGGCGCCGACCTACCGTCGGCTAGTGGGGTTTCCCCCTAACCAGGACTCTCCCACTAGCGGGGCACCGCCCCAATCGGGACAAGCTCTAACCTCCCGACCGGTCTCCCGGAATATGTGGTAGTGTAGTGCATGTTAGTGTAAGTGTGTGTGTAAGAGGAGATGATAGGACAAAGAAGAGGAAAGACAGATCGCGCGCGGTCCGTGGCCCGTTTGTTAGGGTACTGCTCCGGCATTCGCCTGGTGTTGATCGGAGAAACCACGGAAGACTACCGATCAGAGCAGCCGGCTGCTAGAATTTTCCTCCAGTGAGTGAATTCGACCTAGCTGTAAAGCTAGTGTCGAAAATCCTGTCGCCGTTGAACCTAGGACCTCCCGATCAGAGGCGCTCCAGTGACATCAGTTGATGCACTGAGCTATCGCTACCGGTAAAACATGTACTACACTTACGGGAATAATGACCAACGCTGTTGACGCGCCCGGAATCACGAACCAACCAACCAAGCGCACAACTCTGCCGTGTATACGCGCACTATCTCGTCGGCGTGGGCAGGGCGCCCGCGGCGGCGGAGCGCGCCAGGGCCGTGATGGAGCACCGCCTTGACAGCTCATACGTCAGCGCCCCGGCGCACGCGCAATTACCGGGAGTCGATCTCCGGGCGCCGGGGCGGGCGCCGCCTCCACCGCCCCGCCCTCGGCCTCGCCGCCGCCGCCGCCGCTGGAAATTTCATCCCTCAATCAAAGCGCCCTCTCTCTGCCCTCAAAGGACTCGCTGGTGCGCTCACAAAGATGCTGGCGCAGCACTGCGCGGGCACTTTGTCGCGCGTGCCCCCGCCCCGCCCTTTGCCCTTCATCGCTAGTGGATGGTGCTCGCACGTGTGATGGCGGTGGTGGTGACGTTGTTGGATGTTCTTCCCTCTTGCCTCTCCTCTTCGGGATTGGACGGTTATTTTTAACTGGACTTGTGTTCCATTCACAGATAATGAACAGTCCTTCCTTCTTTGTTGAGCTTTTTCTCACTTTGATTCCCCCAATCTTTGTCTCTTTCTTTTCACACTGTTTGCCTCTTGCTAGTAGGCCTCATTTTTTCCTGTCCCAATTTTCGTCTGCCCTCTGTTCGACCATTGTTTTGTTTTTTTCTATCGCGCGTGCCCCCGCCTCGCCCTTTGGTCTTCATCGCTAGTGGATGGTGCTCACACGTGTGATGGTAGCGGTGGTGGTGACGTTGGATGTGTCGACGTTCTGTTGGATGGTCTTCCCTCTCTCCTCTCCTCTTCGGTCTTGCACGGTTTTTTTAACTGGACTTTTACTACACTTCACTTTTACTACAGATAATGTACTGTCCTTCTTTGGTGAGCCTTTTCTCACTTTGATTTCCCCACTCTTCGTCTCTTTCTTTTCACACTGTTTTCCTTTTGCTGGTAACCCTCATTTTTCCTGCCCCAATTTTCGTCTGCCATCTGTTCGACCGTTGTTTTTTTTTATATATCACGCGTGCCCCCGTCTTGACCTTTACCCTTCGTCTGGCGGGCTGGTAGATGGTGCTCGCACGTGTGACGGCGGTTACGTTGTTGGATGTGTCGTCGTTCGGTTATTCTCTTCTGCTTCTCCTGTTCGGGCTTGGCTGTTTATTTTTAGATGGACTTTGGTTTCATTCACTCATCTTGTAGTATCCTTTCTTTACTGAGCGATTTTTCACTCTGATTCCTCTAATCTTCATCTCTTTTATTTCACACTTTGTCCAATCTGTTTTTTACTCGGTAATACATTTCTTCTGGCGCCAAGTTTCGTCTGTCCTTGTGTCGCGCTTGCTCCCGCCTCGTCCTTTGGCCTTCACCTGGCGAGCTGGCGGATGGTGCTGGCACGTGTGACGATTGTGACGTTGTTGGATGTGTCGTCGTTCGGTTATTCCCTCCTGCTTCTCCTGTTCGGGCTTGGCTGTTTATTTTTAGATGGACTTTGGTTTCATTCATTCATCTTGTAGTATCCTTCCTTTACTGAGCGATTTTTCACTCTGATTCCTCTAATCTTCATCTCTTTTATTTCTCACTTTGTCCAATCTGTTTTGCAATCGGTGATACATTTCTTCTGGCGCCAAGTTTCGTCTGTCCTTGTGTCGTGTACGCTCCCACCTCGTCCTTTGGCCTTCACCTGGCGAGCTGGCGGATGGTGCTGGCACGTGTGACGGCGGCGACGTTGTTGGATGTGTCGACGTTTGGCTATTCCCTCTCGCTTCTCATACTCTGGATTTGATGATTATTTTTAGATGGACTTTAATTTTTTAATTCACGGGCTCTCCTCCTTTACTGAGCATTTTCCCACGTTGTGTGATGACAGTGAAGTTTTTGAATCGACGTTCGGCTCTTCCTTCGCTTCGCCCCGCGTTCTGGATTGGACAGTTATTTTAAATTGGACTTTCATTACATTCACAGGTAATAAACTTCCCTTTCTTCTTTACTTTACTTTTCTCACTTTGATTGTCTATTCATACCTTTCAATTCACACACAATCCCTGTTTCACACTGGGTAACACATAGTTCTGACACCTATTTTCGTCCTCCCTCTAAACTGCGATTGAAACAGCTGCACTTGAAGGTCCCGAGCTGGAAGGAGAGGGGAACATTGTCATCCAATCGGGAGCTTCGGTAAGACTTACATTTTTGGAATTGGAGCTCCCGATTGGTTAACAACGTCTCCATCTGCTTCCAGCTCGTGACCTAGAAGTGCAGCAATGTTTAAATCGGAGTACAGACAGTTTTTTCTGTCGCGCAAGCCCTCGCCTTACCATGTGCCCTGAGTTGCTGGTGGAACTGAGATGACCTTGTTGGATTCGTCGATGTTCGGGTTTTCCTTCTCTGTGTTGATGTTCGGGGTTGGCTGGTTATTTTTAGTTGGATTTCAGTTTCATTCGTGATACTTTACAAATAGTTTTTTGAGAAAGCATTTTCTCTCTTGATTCTGTTGCGATGGAGGTGTCGATGTTGCGACGACTTTTGATATATTCTATTTTCACTTTCATGGCTTTTGGTTGGCCTTTGGTTTGGATGTATTCACATGGAATTATAATTCATTTTCAAATCAAGCAGTGCCTCTCAAACGGCACATTTTCTCTCCATGTTTCTTCTCAATCTCTTTAATTTCATACTTCGATTTGCCTTGCCTTGCCTGGCCTGGCCTCCACTTTTGCCATGACTGGCGAATGTGCTCGCACATACCCCGCCGGTTACATTTGCTTCAGCCTTCAATGTCCACTGCACATGAATGGCGATGAACTGCTTTTGGCTTGTTCCTCTGAACAATTCACGTATAGTATTTGCATCTGTTTCTTTAAGCTCTAAGTTCTCTCTCCTTTTTCCATATGCATTCTTCCTATCGTACTTATCGATATCGAGCCATTTCCATTACATTTTCCCACAAAGATAATAAGTTTCCGTTTCCTTCGCCTTTTCCCTCCGATCGTTCATCTCCTGATGAAAGAAGAAGAAAAGAGTAAGCCCCTGCGGTACAGGCGAAGTACGTTGCTTAAGTCCCCCCAGTTGCACCCTTTGCCTGTGCCACTGGTACTGACTTTTCTTCTCTTCCGTTCTTATATTTTCTTCTAAATCTCAACTTCTTCCTCTTCGTCGTAATCTTCTTCTTCTTTTAATCATCTTGTCCTTGTCGGTTTTGTTTTCTTCTGAGCCTTTAGCACTGTGTTGTTCGCTAGTTCCAGATATTTTGTGAATGTGGCAGGTACATAAAAAGTGAAGGAAACCACCTGCTCACCTATTGCAAATGTTTATTCAAACATTGTTAATAAAACGAGTACGTATGTGAGTAGAGAATTGCGTAATTATAAGAATTTTTAAGGATTGCAGACTTTATCTTCCTACAACGCAAACTGTTTTACGGGATCTTGGGTGGAAAGGGAAGATATAGTTATAATAGTATTACCTAAGTATAATATCGTTTATGAAAAGATTCTAACGTAGCGAAAGTCTTCTAGATTCCACATTCCTAAAAATATGAACCCAGCTTGCGCTTCTAGCGGAGGGCAAAGGAAGGACTAGGCGCATGTGCACCTGCAACGTCCCCGACGCGGTCGCCGGCAGCGACGATGGCGTCCTGAGAGGCGGCCTGGGCGCCGGTGGTGCCTTTGAGCAGCGAAGCGACGCGGCGCCGCGCGCGGTTCACTGGCGTCGTCCCGATCCCACCCCCACCGCCGCGCCCCTCGCCCCCGCCGGCCCCCGCGCCACGACCGGCCGCGCGCGCGTGCCGGCAATGACGCAGAACCCAGCCGCTGTCTCTTCCCGCCCCGCCCTGTTCTGCTGCCCTCGTCAGCCCCATCCACACTGCGCCTCCGCTCCGGCCCATCAGCCTCCCTCAACCCGCTCCGCCCCGCTCCGCCCCACTCCCGCCCCGCTCCGCCCCGCTCCGCCCGCTCCGCCCCGCTCCGCCCGCTCGCCCCGCTCACTTCCACTCGCCCCGCTCCGCCGCTCGCCCCGCTCCGCCCCGTCGCCCGCTCCGCCCGCTCCTTGTCGCCCGCTCTTCGCTCGCCCGCTCCGCCCCGCTCACGCCCGCTCGCCTCGCTCCGCCCCGCTCCGCCCCGCTCCGCCCCGCTCCGCCCCGCTCCACCCCGCTCCGCCCCGCTCTGCCCCGCTCCGCCCCGCTCCGCCCCGCTCCGCCCCGCTCCGCCCCGCTCCGCCCCGCTCCGCCCCGCTCCGCCCCGCTCCGCCCCGCTCCGCCCCGCTCCGCCCAGCTCCGCCCCGCTCCGCCCCGCTCCGCCCCGCTCCGCCCCGCTCCGCCCCGCTCCGCCCCGCTCCGCCCCGCTCCGCCCCGCTCCGCCCCGCTCCGCCCCGCTCCGCCCTTGAACGCTTCACCCGGATCATCGCCTCTCTATCCCGACCCACCCTCTTACTCCCGCCCGGTCCGTTTTCACCCGCCCTGCCAACCCCACGAATCCATTGCCGACTTCTCCCTTCCGCCCCGCCCGTTTCCATGCCCCCTGCTTTGTCTCCGTTTCGTCCCAACTGCTTTCTTCGCAGTCCACCCGTTGCCGCCCGCCCTAGCTGCTCCGTTCCATGTTTCCCGCCTGCTCCCTTCCAGACCCATAGTTTTCCTTTCCTCTGCCTTCTCCGTCCCGCGCCTTCGTTACGGTTCCCTTCCTGACCCGCCCGTTCACTCCCACTCAGCCTTTTCCCTCTCCATCCCGCCCTCTCGTCCTTCCACCGATCCGCCCGTTTTCTGCCAGCTCCGCGCTTTCCCCGACTCACCCGCTCCGACCCTCCCTGTCCATTTCATCCTATTCCATCCCCGACCATGCCTCACGTCGCTCTGTCCGACTCACTCTTGCCCTACTCCGCTCCAGCCTCTCCGGCTCCACCACCCGCTAACCTTCCGTCCGTCATCCCCCAGGCCCGTTTACCCCATGTTCCACCCCTCCCAACCTCTCCCCTCCCGCCGCCTCCCTCCCAGGTGCACCCTCATCCGGTCCGATCCGCGCCTCCTCGCCCGACCAAACCGTGGCCGAAGCAGCCGTCCCCGATCCAGCCTTATCCGGCCCGATCAACTAAGCCAGACCTGACACCACCACCTTGCCCCCTCCCCCCTGTACTTCTAACCACCCCACCCCACCCTACCCCGGCCTTCCGCGCGTCTCCCCGCTGCTCCGCCGTGGCGTACCCCCTCTCCGCTGTCTGGCCGACGCCTCCACCTGCAACGCACGTGTTATTTTAGCGGCGCCACCCCAGTCCAGCGTTTTTACTGTTCGCCGCTGCGCAGCGATGACAGAATTAGTAGACGGTTTGGTCGTTTTTAACTCAGTGGCAGAAGATGTATTTTGGTGAATCACCCAATGAGGGAGAAGGAATAGTCGATGCTGATGAAGAATAAATCAGTTCAACAATTTAAAGTATTAATAGTTCGCAATTGCCACTAGTGAGCAAATCAACTTTTACCTTCAAGAAGTAAAAGGATTTGTCCAAACGTTTATTTAATCTTTTTTTTATTCACTGATTTCATCCCTAAATTTGGGTAGTTACTTCACAGACTTGATTTATCGTTTATGTGGCTAAAGAATCATATGATGTTTGATCGTTTGTCAGTCGTCGTGTATTTACGTTACTCAACTCACTCTTCCGGTAATGTTCAATCAAATGCACTTTTTTAGTTATAGGTGCAATTTCCAATAATTTTACGTTGAGTTACACGAGTTTTCATAGTTCCGCAAACAGATAAAGTTGTTTTCTACCTGTAACGAGAATTCCTTTTAAAGCTGGAATTTATCGAAGTACAATAATTCATACAATTCAGTGAAATTTCATTATACTTACACTGTAAAATGTATGTTCATATTTTGTATTTAAATAAACTCATTTTAATTCAGCTTTTTTCTGGCATTTCTGGCGAGTGTCCTTGTCAGCCCTCGCTTCCAGACGGCGAGCCTGGTGCCGTAGATCATCCCTAGGAACTGCTGGCCTGAGAGCCATCGTGACAGCAGGGGATTCGCAATGGGCGGGAATTCCGCCCGCGCGAAAGAGGATGTCCCCGCATCTGTTGCTCCCGCATGGCGCGACCGCCTGCGCACGCTGCCTCGGCCTCCGGGGCCGTCTCCGCCACTGCCTCCGCTGGCGCCACCTCCTCCACCGCCGCCTCCGTCGCTGCCACCGCCTTTGTTTCAAACGCCGCCGCCGAATCCGCTTCCACCTCCGCCAACCCGTTCATCCTGCACCTACAGCACCGCGTCAACCACCTCTTCCTCCACCTCCATCACCGTCTCCATTTCCAACACTGCCTCCTCTCCCATTTCTGTTGCCACCTCCAACTCAGCCGTCGTCCACGCCTCCACCTTCACCTGTGCTTCCACTTCTATCGCTACCTCCATCTACGTCGCCGTCTCCTTTCCTCCTCGTACACCATGTAAACTTTCATTACCACCTCCACCTCTATCGCCGCCTCCTTTCCATCGCCATCTCCACCTCTATCACAGCCCTCACTTCCATCACCCCCACTCCAACTCAACGCCGCCCGCACCTCCACTTCCAGCCCTGTCTGCTCCTCCGCCTCTACCTCCGCCCTGTCGCCACCGCAGCCGCCGCCGACTGCGAAGCGCCGCCACATGTGCGGCTTCCGCGTGCCACAGCGCTCTGTCTCCGCTCGCAGACGAGCGACGCCGCCGCGCCGGCCCCGCCACGCGCACCGACGCGCCGCCGCCGCCGTCGTCACCGCCATCACCGCCGCCGCCACCACCATCACCATCACCGCCGCCGCCGCCGCCGCCGCCGCCGCCGCCACCGCCACCGCCGCCGCCGCCACCACCACTGCAACCACCGCCGCCGCCGCCACCACCACCGCCACCGCCACCGCCGTCGCCGCCACCACCAGCGCCGCCACCTCCGCCACCGCCGCCACCGCGACCGCCACCGTCGCCAACGCCGTCACCACCACCACCGCTTCCACCGCCGCCGCATTCGGTCCTCTGGCCTCGCCCGGCTCCGCATCCCTTTGCGGCTTTCGCGCGCCGCGCCGCGTTCTCGTCCTCGTGCTGCTCTGCGTTGCCCAACCGCCTCGCTTTGCTCTGTCGCTGCTCGCTGCGCTCCCCAACATTGCGTGCTATTGCTACCGCGCTCCAACGCAACTCATCTTTCTATCTCTCTACTATCAGATCACTTCTACTTCTACTACTTCGGTTCTCTTTCTTCCCCTCCCTTTTTTCCTCCTCCTACTTTTTGTTTTTTGGTGCGTGTGTGGTTCAGGGTTTCCCATTTCCTTGTCCTTGCCTCTTCCATTGCTTTAATGTCAATCTTCTTAAGCGTATCTTTACCATTGTTGTTCCCGAAACTCTAGTCTGTTTCGTCTGTACTAACGCTGTTTGGAAGTTTATTAAACTGAGTAGAATGTCTGGCTGATAATTGCATTCGTCTCATTTCATAAAGCACTGCGTTTACCCCGTATCCCAGAGCTCATGATTCTAGTATCTTCATCAATATAATTGGTGGCTTCCTCATTAATTTACCCATTTATTATTTGGAAGAAAATCGATTGCTAGTAAGTTTGTTAAATTCTTTAATCTGCATTACTGTTACAGTAGAAGGTCACTACCGCTGCAATTTGTATTTACATTCTAACTTCTCTCTACTTTCTCTGTCATCCCTTCCGATTCCTTTCTCACTCTTGTTTTTAGATTTTTATAACAATGTTTCGACTTGATACTCTACACTCTCAGAAATTTCTGCATTACTTTTAATGTAAAGTACATTAGAGTAATTATTATGTACGCACATTAAATTTAATGTCCACGCACAGGAACTTTAATGTAAATGTACATTAAATTTAATGTAAGTGTTCAATTAAATGTAATGTAGACAAGTAAGTTAACGTTTACAGTTGTATATTAAATCCACATTGATTTTAATTTAAACATTAAATTTAATATTCAGGTACATTAATCTCCATTTAATGTAGAAGGTACAGTAAAATTCATGTACAGTTGTACATGAAATCAACATTAAATTTAATGTAATTTCTGACAGTATACTTAAATACCATGAAGTACGTACGTACTTGTATTTTCTTCTCGAGAGACTTCCTCTTGCCAATTCCACTACTCAGTGGTTGAGCAACTTTTTCGAATCTGCGATATCACTCACCCCGCCCCACTCGTCGGATACATCAGAGGTTTAACCACTTTACCAACTACACCCAAATGTCCCGCCTACGCGCTTTGCTGTATTCGCTCCTGTCGGCTGGCCTTTGCTTTCCGACAAACACACAGTTCTGCGTCAGTTGTGCGTGCCGCTCCTTTTATCATATGAACTCCGCCGACCAGTCGCTTGACGCGTCTTGTCACTGTATATTCCTTTAATGTGTCATTCAAACGTCATGTAGATGTTTTACTGCTTTTATACGATACATTAATTTAATGTACCGCAGACCCCATTGCTCACGTTTTCTAACTTTTACCTGTATTGTAACAAAGCTGGATTATATGATTCACGTTCCTTGTTCTCTGCCTTACTAGATCTCCAAGCGAACAATGTCCCTTATTATTACAGTTGCTCAAAGTAACATTCGCGATGTGCTAACAATATTACCTAGCAACTGCACCGTATTTTTCTAAATTAATTTTATTGAACAGGACAATTTAAATTAGTCTCTTGGATTCATTAAAATACAATTACCAAATTAGCCTATCAGTCGTTTGTACTCTGTTCCTTCGTATTTATTGAATAAAGATCAAAGGTTGCTTTGGCGACAAAACACTACTACTTCAATCGTTACAGCAATTTCCGACTCGTCGTACAAAATATATTCATTATCGACTTTTAAACAGTTTAAACGTATTTATTAATTTTGGATAGATTAGATCGTTCAGTGCAACTACTTCACAGATGTATTTTCAGACTTATTCTAGTTAAAATATCTAAGCTAGCTTAATCTATGCATTGGAGAGGATACTCTAGGGGAGAACCTCGGGGTTAAGAATCATGGTTGGCAACAATTTTGAAGAAGGCTTTAAAAGGAAATCTATTTTTTTATTCGGGTGTGGGTTGGATTTTTTAGTAGTTTGTAATGGGATGCTACTGGTATGTCTGTTAGGTTTTGGTAGAAGTTGTGTGATATTTGTGCTATTTGGTTTATTATTGTATTGATGTTTAATTCTGAATGAAGCCATTATCGTCTACGCAGGTTTTTTCGTTGGAGTCTGCATTATTGCCGCCGTCCGTGAATCGTCCACTGCCGCTTCCTTCCCATCACTTTTGTCTTCGCCAGAGTGCGCCTCCTTTAACACCATCCTGCGTCATCTCCACTTCTGACCATCTCCATCTCATCTGCCTTCGCACTTCACCAAGTTATTTTTTCCTCCGCGCCACTTAGAGGCTTCCACCTCCTCCATCGTCCCACACCGCTCGCTCTACCCATCCGCCGCACGTTGGGGCAAGATCCCCAAAAGCTGGGCAAAAGTCGAAGAGAAAGTTTTTATTTAGGGAATTTTAAATCAACAGTTGGTAGACTGGTTCCTTGAGTATCTAATTCTACGGATAGAAAGGGTTCGAGGCGTCACAGTGACGCTCTGTGTTATTGGAAACGTGGCCGTTGAGCACGTAGCTGTTAAACGAAACAATTATCGTAAATTAGCCAATACTTTGAACACTAAAAGTTTTCGGTTTGGAGCAATTTTCATCAATCAAAATGGACGAAAATTGTGTTATTGAGTACCATGTTTACATGTATTACAAATACTTAAAAAACATGTTAAATTTACTTAATTAATAATTAATGTTGAAACAAAATGACTTTTTTTAAAAACTGGAAAAGAGTTATTAGTTCCACAGAGTTCCTCAACGAAAATTGTAAAAACTTCATTCTCTACTATTTAGCTGCGGAAAAGTAAAAAAAGCTGCTAATAGCTGCTATTCTGCATTCCATGCAGCTTAATGATTGTAAGATTTTAAAAAGTTATTTTTTCAATTTTTAATCCACCGTGTTGGATCCGCCATTTTGTTTTTCTGCAATGTTAACATTGGAATCGGAATCAACGAACCCATATACCCCTATTTACAAATTTTTAAGACAATTCAAACATTTTAAGATGTTTAATAATTTTTAATCTGCCATATTGGATCCACCATTTTGTTTTTTACAATTTTCACATTGAAATTATAATCAGCGTGCCCAAAACCATTGAATACAAATTTTCATTAAATTTGAATAACATTTTCATATTTTGGCCAGCTTTTCCGAATCTTGCCCCAATGTTCACAGCGTCTAAGGCGTCTGGCGCATATGGCGACCAGGAGGCGGCCGCATTGTTTCCAGCAAACGACTCCGACCGTCTCTTTAATTCTTTTCTCCTCTTCCTGTTATTTTTCCCTTTGCTCTCTTTTCGACTCGCATCTTTCTGCGGAGGAACTGGGAGGGGGGCGGGGTTTGTTCTGGAGATTCTGGTCCGGGAGGAGAAAGGCCTCCCGCGTGTATGGCGGGGAGAAAGCCGCTGTCTGCGGTTGCCCCGTCGGCGAGCGCGCGCCGAAGGAAACCCATTTCCGAGTGTTGATGATGGCGGTGGGCGTGGCATTGAGGTTAACGGCACTACGGCGGTTGATTGATTGATTATTTCGTGTTTCGGGGCGCGTCAACTTCTATGGTCATGATACCTGTGTGTGAAGTGTGTTTTTTTTCTTCGGGAGGTGGCGGCGATCTTTCCTCTCTGGATGGCGAGATCCGGCGTCGACCTGCACCAGACCTGCGGGGGTTTTCCCTTTTAGGTATCTCCCACCAGCGGGGAAAATTTCGTAGTCGCGACAAGCTCCAAAAACCCGACGGGTGTCCAGTCATATGTGGTAGTGTAGTGCATGTAAGTGTGTGTGTGTGTGTGTGTGTGTGTGTGTGTGTGTGTGTGTGTAAGTAAGGGGTAAGGACGGATTAATGGGAAGAGGAAGGAAAGATCGTCCTCTGACCGTGCACCGTTTGATAGGACTCCGGGCATTCGCCTGGTGTTGATCGGAGAAACCACGGAAAACTACCGATCAGATCAGCCGGCCACTAGAATTCTCCTTCAGAGAGCAGCTGAAATCCGCCTAAATATCTAACTATTGTCAAAAATTCTGCTATATTCGTTAATCGAACTCTACGACCTTCCGGTCAGAGGCACTGCAGTGACTTGAGTTCACAATGGCGACGGCAGTAGTGGTGGTGGCATGCCGGTGCAGCGGCGGTGGTGGTCGGAACATTAATGACCGTAGAGGTCGGAATGTCAGTGAAGAGCGTTGGGGAAGTCGTCGGAACCACTCATGATAAGGAAGTGATGGTTGTGGTGGTGCTCATTGTGATGGTAGTGGTGTCTGCGGCTTAAGAAAACGCCTTTTCGAACTTGGAAGCGCTTTGGTAGGCGTGGCAGACGGACGACGACACAGTGGTTTTGGGGCGGAGATCGCAATATACTGCGATTGGCACTTCAAGATAACGTGCTGGAAGGAGAGGGGAAAGTTGTCATCCAAAGGAGCTCCAAATGCAAAATTCCATGTCGTAATGAAGCTTCCGATTGAATGACAAAGTTCCCCTTTCCTTCCAGCTCGTGACCTTCAATGCAGCTATGTTTAAATCGTAGTACAGCTATTACGATGTCAATGCAATGCTTATGAATATAAGATCGCAATGTCAATGACGGAGTTGACTGCGGAAGCAACGTCATGACGGTGGGAGTGTCAGCGACCTGCGTTGTCCTTGGATATGTCATCTTGTCTTCCTGGAGGCCGCCGAAGCTGTCATTTTCATTGCCACTGGCCTATCGCAACTAGTACTACCATGCAGGCCTTCACTCTTTCTTTCATCATTATTCTATGCATCCCATTGTGGAAATTTCTTTACTGATTACGTTCATTTTGCCTAGTTTAGACCTTAGATTCGTCAACATCTGTTACTGCTTTCAATGTATTTTCAAAAAAAAAAGTTTTGTCCCCGATAACACAACTGCAATTATGTTTTTCTGTGTTTCAAAACGATGAAATCAATCTCCCTTACTAACTCAAAACATATGGATCAATTTGTTCTCAACATTTACTTTCTACTACAAACGGCACAATCATTGTCGTCACAATAATAATCGACTTATCGTAGAAACTTCCATGACTCCTTCTCCTCATTTAATTGACGAATAGACTTCTTCGTGGTGAATTGAAATTCTACTAGTTCCTACGGTTTGAATACCAACAGTGACGGGTTTTCTACACTGTTTAAATAGCTATATTAAATTCAATTAACTTTCTGGACAATAATTCTAGTCAGAAGCTGCCCTGTTCGCTAGTGTCTCGTGGTTTCTTCAAAAAATATCATGTATTTGCCAGAGCATTATCTTAATAAACTGGCAACGGACTTCGCGCAATCTTCATTTTTACTTCCTCTCCCTCTCCCCACACGTACTCTAACAACATTAGACTATCACGCTCCTGAAACACTATTTGGGAGCTTAGAGCCAGTTCCGGTTGGAGTGGTACCTTGGGAAGATTCCAGGAGGATAACATTGCCGACGTGTACTAGGTCGGCGTTGTATCTAACGTTCTAGAGGAAGGAACCCCCGGAATGACACACACGCACTATACTCGAGGTTAATGACAATACCAGCTATCACACCTGTAAACAAAATAATAAAACTTCATCCCCCACCGCAACCTCCACCACTACCACTACCACCGCCACCCGTATCGCTACTATTACCACCAACATCAAACCGGGAGCAGTAGCTCAGTGCATCAACTGATGTCACTGCAGCGCTTCTGACCGGGAGGTCCTAGGTTCGAGTCCTGATTGCAGGATTTTCGACACTAGCGTCTCAGCTAGGTCGAATTCAGTCGCTGTCTAGAAGAGAATTCTAGCGGCCGGCTGCTCTGATCGGTAGTTTTCCGTGGTTTCTCCGATCAACACCAGGCGAATGCCGGAGCAGTACCCTAAAGAACGGGCCACGGACCGCGCGCGATCTGTCCTTCCTCTTCCTTGTCCTATCCTCTCCCCTTACACACACACTTACACTAACATGCACTACACTACCACATATTCCGGGAGACCGGTCGGGAGCTCAGAGCTTGTTCCGGCTGGGGCGGTGCTCGGCTGGTGGGAGAGTCCCTGGTTAGGGGGAAACCTGCCACTAGCCTACGGTAGGTCGGCGCCGGATCTCGCCATCCAGCGGGGGAAGGTCACCGCCATCTCCCGAGAAAAACATACACTACACTAACGGGACTAATGACCAAAGGAGTTGACTCGCCCGGATACACGAAATAATCAATCAATCAATCAATCAATCAACCAACATCAACTCCTCCACTACCTCTGCTACCACCATCACCAAATTCACCTACAACACCATCGACCAAATCAATCTACAATACCATCACCACCAACAATATCACCACCACCAGTGCCATTACCACGACCACCATCACCATCACCATCACCAATACCACCTCGAGCCACTATTCCCAGCGCTAGAGCCAGCCTGACTCCAAGTCGTGCCGCCGTGTTGCGGTGGGTTCATTGGTAAGCCTGGCGGCGCTCTGCCGGTTCTCGGCAGATTATGGAATGCCCGACCGCCTTATACGCCGGGCCGGCCTCCCTGTCGCCGGCTGCCGGTCGCCGGTCGCCGGCCGCGCGGCGGCTGCGGCGCCGCGCCACAGGCGGCGGCAGTGGTGTGGTGGTGAGGACGGTGATGGCCACGGTGGGGGTAGTGGTGCTGGCGGTGAAGGTGATATTGAGGGTGGCGATGGGAATGATGGTAGTGGTGGTGGCTGTGGAGGTGATTGTAACTGCGGCGGTGGCGATGACTGTGGTTGTGGCGGTGGCGATGACGGTGACGGTGGTGGCAGAGTAGTGGTAGATGCGGCGACGGCGGTGGTGTTGGCGGCGGCGGTGGCGGCGGCGGTGGCGGCGGCGGCGGCGGCGGGGCGGCGGCGGGGCCGGGTGTAGCGACGGTGGCGGCGGTGGACACGGAGCGACGGTGGTTGGTGGGCGGCGGTGGCGGAGGCGATGGCGGGGCGGTGGGGGCGTGAATGACGGTGGCCGCGGAGCGATGGTGACCGGAGGGTGGCGGAGTGGCGAAGGCCGGGGGCGGTGGTAGCGGCAAGGCAGTGAGAGCGGGGGCGGCGAGGGCAGGGCAACGGTGGCCGGGGAGGAGGGGGCAGCGGTGACGGAGAAGTGGTGCTGGCCGAGGAGCAGCGGTGGCCGGGGGGCGGCGGTGGCCGGGGAGACGGCGGTAGCGGCAGGGCGGTGGGGGCGGGGACTGCGATGGTAGCCTGGGGGGCGGCGGTGACCGGTGGTAGCGGCGGAGCTAGGGCGGTGGTGACCTGGGAGGTGGGGGGCGGAGTGGCGATGGCCGGGGAGACGGTGGTCGGGGGGGGCGGTGGCCAGGGGAGGTCGGCGGAGTAGCAGTGGTGGCGGCGAAGCGACTGTGGCGGCGGCAGGGACGGGGCCCGGTGGCGGCGGCTGCGTGCGACTGCTGCGTTGCCGCTGCGTGCCGCCGTGCACGTGTGTGCGTGACCGCGCGACTCGCGAAAGTCGCCCGCGTTCCTCCCGCTCCGGTGCAGAGGTCGCGGCGCCGCCGCGTTCCGCGCAGCTGTGCACTTCGGCCGGTGGACCGCTCAGAGATTGCGGATTCTTGAGTGCGTTGTGTTCCTAGTTACACACCACATGAGTTTCTTTCCTTCCGAGCTCGAATGTTGAACTTCCTACATCCTTTGATGTATTTTTATTATTTTTTTTCTCGTTTTCTTCATTAAATAGCTGCTTTTTATGTTTGTTTGTGTAAGAATGCTCTGCCACGTATACATACAGTCGACTCTGGTTGTAGTGAACTTCTGGGGACTAACATGTTTGGTTCACCATATACGAAGTTCACTATATCCGATGTCAAAATTAAATAGAATTTCTCCACAATGTTTTATTTTAATATATAAATATAGCAAAATTTATTAATAGCACGAACTGAAAAATTTCAAAAATTTCAAATTTCAATTTGCCCTTGAAAACAATTATTTTCAATTGTTTGATCGTATATTTTTCATTAGTAAAATCTCTAGATTCTTCTCCAGAGTTCGTGCTCTCTTTTCCTACTTTACTCTGCATTGTCCTCTGCGTCGAAGTATCGTAATGCAGTCTTGGCACCCTTCAATGCCGTCCCACTCTCCAAAGTCGCCAAATAATATACGCAATCCAATTAATTTCCAGGATGTTGTATTTCCTAAATTCTCTATATCGGAGGTTCACGTTGACTGTAACTGAATCTTCTTATGCTTATTTTTAATGTAAGTGAAACGGAACCAGTGACTTTAAGTTCACTATAACCGAGGGTTCACTATATCCGAGTTCGCTATAACCGGAGTCGACTGTAATTTGATTATAATGTAAAGCGTTCATATGACACGAAATAGTACACGTGACATCGCTTTCTTAAACACAAACACTCATACTCTCACGCACAGTTTTGTGTGTGTGTGTGTGTGTGTGGGTGGGTGTTAGATGAATAGATTCGTAGTAGGAAGAATGTAATGTCACGTGCACTATTTCGTGTCACTCGAACACTTTATTTTTACAGACAGGTGAGTACGAAATACCAGAAAAACGGGCTACTTTCCCCTAACTTAATGACTATTATTATTATGTGTTTGAGTAGGCTTGCGTGATTAGTTCTCTGGACTATCGGAATCTATTTCTTAACAATCCTCGCGCAAGCTACTTGTGACATGCATGATTCAGTTTTTTTCACGAGGGACTAAGTAATATTATTGTTTGTGGACTGCTATTGTTCTGTCCTCGCATATCGTACTCTGCAATCATCGCCTGCCACCTGTCATATCCGTATATTTATTAGCGGGAATTGAATTGAATTGAATTTGCCTTATTTTACGTGGCGAGACTCAGGCCATGAGGCCTGCTCTTCCGTCTGACCACGCAAATTTCGTTACACTCCTTTCACCAACCATGGGAGAAAGAAGGTATTACTTGGGCGACGAAACAGGCGATTTGAATTTTGCTCAGAGGCATCATTTAGGCTTGAGGATCTTTTACATGCAGTAAATGTACTAACATGGGACAGCCGGCTTTACTTCCCTCCGAAGGAAGGCGTACGAAGGATTTTTTCGCCCTTAAAAATCCACGGCTTCGATCGGGTTCGAACCCGCAAACTTGGGTACAGTAGTCCAATACGCTAACCGCTACACCATCGCCGCCGCCAATACACCATCGCCGCCGCCCACATTATGGCACATATTACCCACATATTGCCCACCAATTATGGCACATATTTTGTAACATGCTTCGTATATTTCGCCAGATGCGCTCCGTGCGGTCGTTGCGATTTCCAAGAACTCTTGTGAGACGGATCCGACTTCGCGGCCGACGCTGCGCAACACGTTAGCAATTCTACCAGTCGCTTGCAGAACTGGACTGGTCTTAGGGCGGGACGGCCCCGATGCAACCACTGCCACTGCCGTTGCATGTCGACATCCGTTTTCATGCTGCTTGCGTTCACCACCATCTGCTCGTCTCCGGAAGTACCATCAACACAGCCGTCGACCTCAACTTTTCATGCATAACTTCTATTATGATACTGTTATCATTATACTACGATTGCTTTGTTTGTAATATTTCTTAGATATTCCGAATCTGTATGCGCGAATATCTTCATTTTGTGTTCTTAAGGAATGATTCCAACTGGAAGTACCAGAATATAAGAAGTTCAAGAATGTAAGTTCCAGACGTACCATCAATATAATCATCGTCCTCAACTTTTCATACATACCTATATGATGCTTTTATTATCATCGTACTGCGATCGCTTCGTTTATATTATTTCTTTCAAATTCCCAATCTGTTTGCGCATTGACGTCATTTTGTATTCTGCAGAAATTATTCCAACTGAAATTTTATTTTCACTGTTTTTTTTCCTAACCTTTCAACAATTGATTTCTCATATGATTTCTCATCTCCCATATTAAACATGCTACCACAATTCTATACCCCTACCACCACCAGAACCACCACTCAGTTTGACTACTGTGGTTTTGATATGGTCGTATTGGTAGCTATATATGACCATATCACTACCAATATAAACGTTTCAATACAACCCTCATCGTCACATTTACCATAGCTCCCACTACCCCTACAATAATCAACAACAACAACAACAACAACAACAACAACAACAACAACAACAACAACAAAAGCAACCGCCACTGCGAGGAAGAAACTTAAGTCATAGCAGGACATCATTTCCACTACAAGTGTGGGCATAAAAACAAACCCAGTATTGTGAGCACTCAGTCGCATCGACCGTCACTGTCCACCATCAGCGACACCATCACGCCCGATTTCACCTCGCAATATCCATCCCTCCCCCTTCCCGACCTGCCCCCACCACCGCCACCGCTAACAGGAAGCGAAGGCCAGCGGCTGCAACCCACGGCGGCGGCGGCGGCACCGACGATCACGACAACGAGGGCGAGTTCGAGGACGAGGACGATGACGATGATGATGAGTGCGAGGACGACGACGATGAGTGCGAGGACGACGACGACGAGGACGACGAGAACGATGAATACGAGGGCGACGACAACGACGAGGACGACGAGAACGATGAATACGAGGACGATGAGTACGAGGACGATGAGTACGAGGACGATGAGTGCGAGTACGACGAATATGAGGACGATGAGTATGAGGACGATGAGTACGAGGACGGCGAGGACGAGGACGATGAGTACGAGGACGATGAGTACGAGGACGATGAGTACGAGGACGATGAGTACGAGGACGGCGAGTACGAGGACGGCGAGTACGAGGACGGCGAGTACGAGGACGGCGAGTACGAGGACGGCGAGTACGAGGACGGCGAGTACGAGGACGGCGAGTACGAGGACGGCGAGTGCGAGGACGGCGAGTGCGAGGACGATGAGTGCGAGGACGATGAGTGCGAGGACGATGAGTACGAGGACGATGAGTACGAGGACGATGAGTACGAGGACGACGACGGTGGTCGCGAGTCTAGTGCACGCGACCGCTGCAGTACGGTCGTTCGAGGGTGGGGGAAGGAAGGGGTCGAACGTGACATCTGTGTCTCCGCACCGCCGCCGCCGCCGCCGCCGCCTCCGTCTGGTCTCTCGATCGATGTGTGATTTGGAGCGCATCTGAACGCGTTCTTTGCAGCGGAGACGCAAAGATTACTCTACATCACGTCCGAGGGATTTTTTCTATTCCCACGAAATGGATGCAATAAATTCGTTTGGAGTGGGTGCTGTGGAATGGTGATTCTCAAATACTTTTTCTAGCGAGCGTTGCGAATTGTTTTGTAAAGGACGTCTTCATATTTGTGTGAAAGACACACCCAAATCTTTATTTGTATATTACAAATTTATGATAACTGATATTTCCAATAAATAGAGAAAAATATTAAAAACAATATTGAAGCAAGAATATTGAAGCATTGGCGCTCTTGGTAATTGTGGTATATTTAGTTGTTTTGTTATAAAATTACTTATTCGTATTAATGATGGAGTAGTACTATGTTAATTATATTTTTCTATTTAAGGTAGAATTTCAATTCGAAAGTTGATTCATTACACACTTTTGTAAACAATTGCATCTACTGTACATAGCATTACATCTGAGGTATGAATTTCATTTGCGTAAAAGGTGCTTGTATAACTAAAAATCATTCTTTTTTATCTAATTTAAGTTTTCTTATTCGTCTTTCTTTGAATGTCATAAAACACACATTTTTATTTATTTTCCGTGTTTTTCTTTGCAGTCGTAAAGAATGCAATAAACGTCACATTATTCCAGTAGTGAAACATGCAATGTCAGTGTCTCGCACATTGACAGGAAACCTACCTGACGGCACAGCGCGAGGAATATCACTTTCGCATTACAAGCATCCAGTTATGAAGGACACATCAAACATGAATTTTAAAAGACAGGCCGCACTCCTTTTGGAGCTGTAGATAATAATAATAATAATCCGATGCTCTTGATTGGGTTGCGTGATAATATATTGCGTCACAATGGCAACAAACGCTTCAAGCCATACCAGCCGCTTCTTATGTCAGAGTGACTCACGCTGCTGCGGAGTCGTTTGTGTGGGCTAGCTTCACGGTTGGCCTGTGTGGGTTGCCTCCGCAAACCTTTTTATACCTGTGTTAACGAAAACAAATGGCATCTGCTTGATTATATTGATGTCACATCAACGATCCTAAAGGTTTTTCATAGTTAATTTTCTTTCGTGTTGCATCACGTGAACTCGTGGACGTGCTAACGGGAACAGTTTCAGTAATCGCTCTTTGAGAACCATCTCCCGACGTTCATTACAAGATTGACTGGAAAGCATATTTTCTCGCTTCAAATTAAAAAAAAAAAAATAACGAGACATTTCAGTAATTGTTCCGCCCACTTGTTTACCTCTAAAAATATCTCACTTCATTAGCGACAAGAATGTAATTGAATATGTCACTCAAATTCCGTTAAAACAGACAAAATTGTAAAATTAAGGTTTATTAAATCGATTTGTATGAATTATCTTCAACTACTCGACAAACATGCATAAAAAAATAATTGTCT
The DNA here is from genome assembly GCA_011170035.1 of Teleogryllus occipitalis. Lineage (NCBI taxonomy): Eukaryota > Metazoa > Arthropoda > Insecta > Orthoptera > Gryllidae > Teleogryllus > Teleogryllus occipitalis. The sequence continues at coordinate 48,952 of BLKR01003842.1, forward strand.
GGGTTACGTGAAAAAGGTGTTTGTGTGCGACTTTGTAAACATCTTTGGTGACGTGTTGCAACCTCATCTGCTCATCTTTTGGGCGACATATTAATTATACTATTGAAATAAGTTTTTATTTTATTTTTTTTTACTGCACCGCAGCCCAGTTCTGGCCTTGACCTGACATCCGCGTACTTACTGAACTCCCTTTTTCAAGTATAGAGGTGTAGGACAAATGGGAATGGTTGATCAACCCCAGAATCGGGCATTAAGGATTGGAATGGGAACATTATTAGGGAGGAGAATCGCCTTTGATTACGGTAGTTCGGCCATCCGTCTGAAATTGTTCGAAGGAAACCTCACAAACGACCGATCATAACATCTGATTCCAGAATTCCCAACCAGATAGTGACCAGCCACAACGCAGTCTCTTATCTAGAATCATCATTAGGGCTCGAAGTTAGTATGTTTTGCGGCCTTCGAAAATTCCGTTGAGCACTCTCAACCTACCTATTATGCTCATGATAATGAAACAATGAGGGAAAGAGAAATAGATAGATAGAGAGAGGATGAAGAAAGAGACAAAGAAATGTTGAATTTTATTCTTTCCCTTATGTCGGTTTCATAACGAAACAATTGAGACATTTCGCATACTTCTACTAAACGTCCACTACAGTATTGTTTCCATTAATGTTTAAATCATTTTGGAAACGAGAGAAAATTGTGGGAAACGTTTGATATAAGTTTGACTATAAGATTAACATGTTCGAATCAATTTATTTTAACTCAAGATCTAAGGACAATCAAAGATGCGAAAATTTTAATTTTATTATTGAAAAAAGAACCACTAATAAAAGCGTCCAAGCCATACGCAATGTTATGGCTTAGCCTGCTATGAACTACACGTCTCATACGCAAAATCTCTATAGCAGGGTAGATTTTATCAGCAATACTGTGAATACGCGAATTGCTCCAAGCTCCAATTAGACCAAGGCCCGATGTAGACTGTAATGCCATCAGAAAGAAAGCATAGAATTTTAATTATTAGTGTTTTGCAAGTATACGGAATAGATCGGAAGCTTTTGATTCCGAAGACCAATAGTATACACTGATGTTTGTATCAGTGTTTGTGACACGTGTAAATGGACTGCTTAAAGCGTACGCTGAGCTTTTTGCGCTGACACCGAAGCCGTAGTGCTCCTGCACCGCATTGGAGTGGTGCTAGGCGTCGCCATTCACAGGCGGGGCCTTCTACACGTTTTTGGGAAGGTGCCGAAAAAGCGGCGGAGGCGAAGAGTTGGCGGCGGCGTCGTAAAAGGGCGGGGTCACCGCCAGATGTCGCGGGCTCTCTCACAATGCGGCGCTGCTCTGCTGTGACGGATGGCGCCGCCGCCGCCGCCACCACCGCCACTACTTCCGCCCCTTCCACCGCCCCCGCTACCGTCCCCATCCCCGCCCCGGCCTCTGTCACTGCCACCGCCTACGCCACCGCCAACTCCATCGCCGTTGCCTCCATCTCTGACTCTGTTTACTGCAGCGCCTCTGACCGGGAGGACCTAGGTTCGACTCCTGATAGCGGCAGGATTGTCGACACTAGCTTTTCAGCTAGTTCGAATTCAGTCGCTGTCTGGAGGAGAATTCTAGCGGCTGGCTGCTCTGATCGGTAGTTTTCCATGGTTTCTCCGATCATCACCAGGCGAATGCCGGAGCAGTACCCTATCAAACGGGTCACGGACCGCGCGCGATCTGTCCTTCCTCTTCCTTGCCCTATCCTCTCCCTTTACATGCACACACTTACACTAACATGCACTACACTACGATATATTCCGGGAGACCGGTCGGGAGCTTAGAGCTTGTCCCGGCTGGGACGGTGCTCCGCTGGTGGGAGAGTCCTGGTTAGGGGGAAACCCCACTACCCGACGGTAGGTCGGCGCCCGATCTCGCCATCCAGCGGGGGAATATCACTGCAATCTCTGGAGAAAAAACATACACTAACCTAACTGGACTAATGACCAAAGAAGTTGACGCTCCCAGAAACACGAAAAAACCAATACCAAACCAAACCAATGCCACCACTACCTCCGCCCCCCGCTACCGTCCCCGCCCCGGCCCCTGTCACTGCCACCGCTTCCGCCATCGCCACCGCCCACTCCATCGCCGTTGCCGCCGCTACCTCCACCTCCATCTCTGAATCTGCTTATGCCTTGCCTATGTGTCAGTCCCCATCTCCGCTTCCACCACCTCCACTGCCGTCCCCACCGCAGATGTCGTTTGCCCCCTAAAATTCTCTGCAGTATTCGCGCACATAGCCAATCCATATTACTAGTAGTATCTACTAATCAGCAAACATTGATGTGAATGCCTGTACAATTGGGCATGTTTATTTAAAATCGCGTCCCTTGAACCGTTTTACCTCCATTTGGAGATTGTACAAGACCTCGTATTACGTAGTTTCCTATCCCGTAGACTTTTCTTAATGTTATTTAATCTGTATATTTAAAACACTGCGTGTTTTGTAAAGAAAGCCGTTTCAGCTTTTTAGTCAACGAAATTTCATAATTTTTTTAAGTGAACAAAGGGAAGTGGGCTCTAGATGTGTTAACGCTTGTTTGCATTAGCCTGTTTTATATCATCAGAAAATAATATTGTCTTAAAATTAATAGAATGAACGCTTTGTTCATTAGATTGTTTATTGTCACAGTTGCGTTCTATCAACGAAGTCGTCGTCCCATCATTTGGCAAACGTGTGAGCGAGAGGCTAAAGTTGGCGACGTGAAGATAGTAGAAGTGCGAAGATCGATAAGTGTTTTTAAATGTAGCTAATGAGTGTATATCAAGCGAAAAATTTGGTCCGCTTCTTACAAGTAACTTGTATGACTTATTTCCTCAAACGATTCTCTCTCTTCTCTCTATCTCTTTCTATCTTTCGTTCTCTTTCTTCCCCTCTCTCTTTCTCTTTCCCTCTGTCTCTCTTTTATCTCTCACTCTCTCTTTCTCTCTCACTGTCTCTCTTTCTCTCTCACTCTCTCTTTCTCTCTCACTCTCTTTCTCAACCTCTCACTCTCTTTCTCTCTCACTCTCTCTTTCTCTGTCACTCTCTCTTTCTCTCTCTCATTCTATCTTTCTCACTCTCTTTCTCTCTCACTCTTTCTCTCTCACTCCCTCTTTCTCTCTATCTTTCTCATTCTCTCTTCCCCCTCTCTTCCTCTGTCTTTCTCTCTCATTCTCTCTTTCTCTTTCATTCTCTCTTTCTCTTTCATTCTCTCTTTCTCTTTCATTCTCTCTTTCTCACTTCCCCTCTCTTTCTGTCTCTTTCTCTCTCACCCTTTCTCTCACTCTCCTTTTCTGCCTTTCTCTCTCTCAGTCTTTCTCTGTTTGTCTCTCTCCCCTTCATTATGTCTCCTTTTCTTTTGGTTTTCCTTTCCGTGGGCCTGTTCTTCGCTTTCCTTTCCACGGCCTCTCCGCTCTCGCTCCGCCTGCTTTATTTCCGCGTGCGGGGCCGTGCGGGCGCGCCTTGTGCGGCGCGGGGCGCGTGGGAGCGGCGCAAGGCCCCGCGCCCTAAGAGGCCACGCCACACACTCCGCAGCCTCTCCCCTCCCCTCCCCCCCTCCTGCCTTTTTGACAACTGGGCCGTTCCCCGCCCCGCCCCGCGCCCCTCGCCCGCGCTCGGCGCTGCCGTCCCGTGCAGCCGTCGCGAGGACGAGGAGGAGGGGGGGCTGTGTTTCCGCGTGTCTCGCGACCGCTCTTTCGGCCGCCGCCCCGCCCCCTTCCCCGCGTTGCATGGCCCGCCACCGCTGCCACCGTATCGACTCGGTGCCGACGCCGTTTCCACGGCTTGCTCTTTCCAGCGCTCACACTCCGAAAATGCTCCACCTGCGCTGTTTAAATGTGGTGGAATGTAAAATAGTAGACGTCCTTTCTCTGTTTCTTTTCACTTTTTTCTTCCTCCGCATCTTTCCCACGTATTCAGTATTTTTCTATCAATCAGTCGTTCGCTCGAGATTTCATCTTCGTTATGACTCTCCTTTTCCTTTTTAGTTTTCATTTTATTTTGTTACTTCATCAGTTGCAAATTGTTTATTTCAAAGTTCCTGCTACCATTGAAGTAGCACCATCTTTAAGACATTCTCTATACGTTGTTCTATGGTTACAGTTTTTTCGACTTATTGTCAAACGTTTCGTATTATCGCTTGATTTTACTCTTGTTTACACCTGTTTACAATACCTCCCTTTCATTTTGATCTCTAAACATTGCTTTCTAGCAATTATTCCGATCATTCATCTTCGTAGTTCGTTTTTCTTACCGTCTTCTTTATGATTTCCCCCTCAGTTATGAAGAAAATACTACCTCTGATAATACCACCAGTCCCTCATTGCCACTGCCATACTACCACCGCCACACCACCACTGTCACATCACTACCGTCACTACACCACCACTACATAGACACACTGCCACACCGCCCCACCACAGTCCTTACTACTGCTGTGGCAGCCACCGCCACCGCCACACCACCACCACCTCACCACCACCACCACTACCACCACCACCTTACCATTATCACCGCCACACACCACTGCCACTTCACCACCGGCTACGCCACCGCTACAGTCACACCACCCCGCCGGCCCTACTACCGCTGCGGCCGCCGCCACCGCCGCCACCATCGCCACAACCGCCGCCGCCACCGCCACCATCATCCCCACTATCGCCATCATGGCCGCCACAGCCACCACCACCGCCGCCGCCGCCGCCGCCGCCGCCACCGCCGCCACCACCACCACCACTGCCGCCGCCGCTACCATTGCCGGAGCCTCCACCACCACCACCACCGCCGCCTCCGCCGCCGCCGCCGCCTCCGCCGCCTCCGCCGCCGCCTTGGCCGCTGGAAGGCCGCGCGCGCGCTCAGTCGCCGCGCGAGCGCCGTGGCGCCGGTCGACGTCTCCGCGCGCTGCGCCTGCCGGGCGCCCCGACGCCATGCGCCTCGCCTCGCCTCGCCACCGCCCTCCGCGCGCGCCCCGCGCCGCCTCGCGCCGCCTCGCCTCGCCGCTTCTCAACATGTCCACCAAGTGAAGTGCCTTCCACGTGATGCGCGTTTGCACTCTCGATCGGTCGTACGATATTTAAAATTCTAGGCAATTGCCCTACTCTCACATTATATCGTGTTGAAGTGTGCGATTAGTAGACATAGTGTATCCTGTAAATATTGTGTGCTAGTGACACGTGCAGCTGCTGACTTCCGGATCATCAGTTCCCTGCAAAGTGCAGATACTCTACTTTCAGTGTTCGAGAAACAGTATTATAATTCGTGTGACGATTTATATCGATAGTGTGTTGGTTTTCTTTTTTTGTCGGCGAAAAACATTTCAAAAAAGATGATTTCCTGCTCTGTGTAGAAGGGTTGTGTTTTATCTCAGGCAAATAGTTCTCGTACAATGGAATATATTTCGTTATGCTGAAAGCTGAATACATATATGAAACGTTATATACATTTGTCAACTGATGCAAGATGTAGCCTTTATACATTAATTGTGGGACAAAACAGTGGTGATAATAGGATTTTAGGAACGTTTCCTAGCACTTGTGAAGACTTTAATCATTTAAGTCATTAGTCAAGAAATACTTAAAAATGGTGCGTCATATTAAAATGTAACTAATTCATCGATTTCTTACCCTATTATAAAATCTACCTCTCATCACATTTACACCAGTAAGACAATCTGCCTCTTGAAGTGTATCAAGAATTGTTTCATGCATCGTATGTGAAGAAATTATAAATCTGCTCAATAACAAGAAATTACACCTGGATGACACACGGCCACGATATCCGGAAGTCGTTAGCAGCATTTCTTCCCACTCCCCATTACTACGTGAACTCCACTGACCTATATTTTTACGAGCCCACAAAACGAACATCGAAGTGTCATTGCGAAGGCTGCGTCACTAGTTAACTGGAACACACTTTTTTTCATATCGCCGTCGGAGAAATAGACGCGAAGGAAAAACTAGGTGAACCGATCTAGGTCGGCTTTTTAAGGATCGCCGGAGTGTCACGTACGCGTATTTGGTGAGCTCCGCTTCTGCACGTCGCAAGCGGGAGCCGATTCCTCGCGCAGGGGTGGGGCCCCGCCCCCCTCCGCGGTCGCATCGCCCATCGCCCACCGCACACAATGCCCGGACGCGCCACCGCCGCCGCCGCCCCGCCGGAGCCCCGCCCCTGCCGGCGGTGTCGTCACGTCGATCCTGTGTCGTCTCTGTGCCGGTGGCTTACAATTGCCGCTTGCGGGGTTTAACAGCTCCGCCACGCGTCGCATCTTGTCACCGCCCACCGCCAGGCGGCGTTGCTCGCCTTGTCCCGTCGCCACCCAATAAGCCCGACCGTCACTCCCCGTCCGGGCCCAACTTCTGCTTCGAACATCCAATTTCAATTTCACCGCCAAATTCACCTATCACCCGATAGCTTTCCCAATAACTAGCCATCCATCGTTATAGCCTATCCATATTTTTTTGCGATTCGATTGCAGTCCTGAATTCTTGCCATCCACCGTAAGTGAGATTCTACCATCTGCAAATTGGAACCCTATCGTTCATTCCTGACCACCGAGGACCTCTCTATACCCATTACCTCTATTTCACTCTTCGCCATATCTTCTCCACGTCCCGCAAGCCTTCACACCGTCTCCGTTTGATTCCTTCGCTGGCAGAACGATCCACTTGTCTCCACTGTCCACCCATTCCTGCCTGCGTAGTTACCTATTGAATTCTCTGACTCCATTTACTATTGGTTACCTCTTCAAATACATCCAGTTACTATCCCTCCGTGCCTCTGGATCTCGTTCGTTAACGAGGTCTCTCTAATACATCAACGCTTCCGTAAACGGCTCGTCCATTGCCTCAATTCTCATCAGTTCCTTCCGCTACGCAATCCTCTTTCATAAAATTGCCTTAATCCTGTCTAATCTTCCTTCCCACCTCTACCTTTTCGCCGTCGCTCCACAGTAGAACTCTCAAGCACCGCCCACGTTTCCACATCCACTTCCAATCTCCATTCGTCGCTCCGTGACTCCCTCTTCGCTTCAGCTACTTCCGTAACAATCATAACCCCGTCCTGCGACTTCCGTCATTTGTGCCCTCGCGCCCCGCCCACCCCCTTCCCCGCCGCAGAGATGATGTGCGGGCTCTCCGACATGTGCCTGCGGGCGCGGGAACAGCAGCACCAGCAACAGCAGTCGCGCCGCCACCAGCCGCCCCCGCCGCCGCCCCCGCAAGAGGATTGTTCGGAGTCGGGGGGAGCGCCGGCTCCTTGCCTGCCCCCGCCCCCGCCGCCTTCGCCGCCCCCACCGCCCCCGCCGCCGCCGCCGCCGCCCGCGACGCCCGTGACGGCGGAGGGCGTTCCGCAGGACGAGCGTGGCGAGCAGCCAAGGTCAGCAACGCTAGGCGCGCTGCTGTCGCAATCAGCTGACGGCACGCCCCCCCTCCCCCTGGGCTGATTGGGAGACTATTGTGTTGATCCGGGGTCTTCAATGTTAAGATGGTGCGGGCCGCGTCAGATGTAGCAATGAAGGCGTAGGTCATGAAGCCTCTCTATGTAGTGCTGGCGCTAGGCAAGGGCAGACCGGGCAAATACCCGGAGCCCCGTAAATCAAGGGACTCGATGATTGGAATGATGCAAAAATGATTGAAAAATAAATTAGAACTCGAGAAAATTTATAAGTCGCGGTACTCTAGTCTGATATTTCACAAAAATTTCAATTATTTTTTCCTTAAATAGTTAATTATAGTTATTATTTCTAAGGTAGGTCTCTATGAAATGAATCAAATGACGCTAACATTAATATAGATGCTACTTAAATTCATATTTATTTTATGTAGAACAGCAAGAGATTTTATTAAACACTAATTAAACACAATTTTTGTTAGTGTTTTACGCTCGACGTGAAAGTTGTATTATTTGATCAATTTTTACTTAATACTATTATTTAAAATAATTTCCGAAAACTTTTTATAGCATAAACGGTTAACTTGCTTAAAGTAATTTTTGATATTTGCTGGAATAAAATAACTCGTACAGCTTCTTGACATACCTTTTACATTTTTATTTTTTAGGCGGTAGGGGGGGGGGGGCTACGATTCAGCATTGTTCCAGGCCCAAAATTCTCTAGCTCCGGCACTATAGGATTTAGAATTCTGAAATGTCCGGTTGCAGAGGGGACGTGCGTCATTTGAGGCATTCGGAAGTAAATAAGAGTATCTGGCAAAATCAAGATTATTGGCTTCCATGAAAAAGAGACAGTCTTGCTCCCAGTTTTCCAAGTAGACTGAAAAACAAACAATCCATGAAATTGATAGTTTGCTCGTTCGTCATTGCGTAAGTAACTCGTTTGTGGGATTATTGCAATAAGACTGCATTTTCGTATGAAATGTGTAATATCGTACCTTTGTAATTGGCACTCGACTGCAAATTACAAATCTCCCAGGATATTTTACGAGAATTCGACGCAATTAAATGAAGAGCCTTCCATATTCGCAAGAGACGCTTGGCTCTTGATTCTTTACCAGAATTCCTGTAAAATAAACGTTGATTAATTTTAGAAGTTTGTTGTTAATGGTAACTTTTCTCTCAATTTGTGTAGAAATTTGTTGTAATATAGTAAAAGTGTGGGGTTTCTTTTCAATCTAGGAAAGTAGCTTACAATTTCCAAATTCGCAATACAGTATGATGTTATTAAAGTTATTAATTCTTATTTAATCGCCTTTTAATTATGTAAAATTACTTGCGGGTCACTTGTAAAGAATTTTGCCCTTGCGTTGAAGACCTCAGGTGTCGCTAGTTTCTTGTTTTAGATACACTATGAAATATTCATATTTATTTAAGGGCAAATATATAATATTTTATCTTAGGCATTTTATTCTAAAAATAATAAATCTCACTCCTGAAAAATGAAAATTGGGGGATTTAGGAGATTAATCTGCAACATATTTCCACTTCTTCCTACCTACCTGTGTCTCTTCGTGCTTCATGCCACAAGATTTTAAACAATTTTCGCCTTGACCCATGATTTCGTCGGGACTTCTCTTAACATTTTTGTGCGTTTTTGATTTAACTGTAACATAGGAACAATCTGATTTTCAGAATAAATTGCACTTTTACCGAATTGAAAAATGGACCTCTGTTTGGACAGAGCGTCCAAACAGGACCGAGTATCCGAGTTATACAGTAACCGAGAAATCTGCAACCGTCGGGCACTCCCGGTTAGACCAAAACCCGTCCACCAATTGAGACAAATGAGATGTCAGTGGACACTTCTCGGTCTCCTGGTGGGGAAATGATATTTTTTGCGGGCCCATTCAGAAGATTCTTAAAAATGACTCTAAGAATGTGATTTTTAAGCTACTAAAACTTTTTGGATGACATATGGCACCTACAGAGGTGGTTAATAGCTTCTATTTCTCTTGGCAAGACGATTGGTTGGTGGTTGGTTGTTAGTGATTCCGGGTGTCAACAGCTTAGGTCATTAGTCCCGTAAGTGTAGTGCATGTTTTCCTCGGGAGATGGCGGTGATCTTTCCCCGCTGGATGGCGAGATCCGGCACCGACCTAACGTCGGCTAGTGGGGTTTCCCCCTAACCAGGACTCTCCCACCAGCGGGGCACCGCCCCAACCGGGACAAGTTCTAAGCTCCCGACCGGTCTCCCGGAATATTTGGTAGTGTAGTGCATGTTAGTGTACGTGTGTCTGTGTAAGGGCTGAGGATAGGACAAGGAAGAGGAAGGAAAGATCGTGCGTGGTCCGTGGCCCGTTTTGTAGGGTACTGCTCCGGCATTCGCCTGGTGTTGATCGGAGAAACCACGGAAAACTACCGATAAGAGCAGCCGGCCGCTAGAGTTGTCCTGCAGACAGCGACTGAATTCGACCTAGCTGAAAATCGAGTGTCGAAAATCCTGCCGCTGTGAGGACTCGAACCGAGGCCCTCCCGGTCAGAGGCGCTGCAGTCACATCAGTTGATGCACTGAGCTACCGCTCACTTGAAGGCGAATTGATTGGCACACGTCTTAGCCTGTTTCGCCTAGAATATTCTAGAAAAAAGATTAAAAACATATGATTTTGATGGTTTTAATGCGCCTACGAGCCTATTAGTGAAACCCTAAGGGGTACTGTTCTCTCTTTTCGGCCTTTCCATGAATCATTGTGACTTGACTCTTCAGATTGTCGATAATTAAATTTAACTTTGTAATGTAACAGAAATTTAAACAAGTATATTATTCGATTCTTTTTCATATAACTTACTGTCCTCAAAAATGGACAAGCAGAGGACTAGTAATATGTTTAAAATTTATTTTTATTATGAGCTTACAAAGCACAATTAAAATTTTTATCATGAAATTACAGTCCGGAGGCGTCAAGTTTTAAATTGGTTCTCTCTGAATACTTGACTTAGTATTTCGAATAACACTCCATGTTTTGGCTATACCATAGTTAGAATATTAATCATTCTATTATTATTATTACCAACAATAATTTCAAATACTTGCTATGCCGTTGTCGAAACCAGTAGACATATGAATTGACAACTGAGCGTTATTGCAAAGAAAGACTCCGAAGTTAGAATCTCATCATTATCTGATCTTACGTTTCTTTTGCTGAGACGCCATTGTCAGAGAAATATTTTATTTCCTTTGCTTCTTTTGCGAACTACATTTATTAACGAAACGAAATTCATTTTTAGAGAATTAATAAATGCGAATGTCAGTTCTCTGTATATACAAACTCACATCTAATAAATTTATTGAAATTTCACTCCTTGAAAATATTAATTAAGCACAAAGAATTGATATTTTTGCCATTCTGCTTTGCTGTTATATCATATATTTCTCATCATACGATCGACCCTAATGCTTCAGTCGTTCACTTAAATACAAGGTATTGTCTCCACTTGGTATTTAAATTTCTTATGTTTAAGGGTAAATTTCTTGGAATTTGGAAGGGTAAAATTATTATTATTATTATTATTATTATTATTATTATTATTATTATTATAATAAAAATAATAAAACATGATAGAAAATATAGATTGAAGAGATGCAATTTTCGTTAAATAATAATGATATTCAGGTATATCATTGGAGATATTAATACACCTCATGTTTTTTTAGGAATGGCAGTTTTAATATGAAAGAGTATTTTGTTAATTATATATATATATATATATATATATATATATATATATATATATATATATATAAACAGGAATTTTAACCATTTATACTGTACACTTTATGCATTAATCTCCGTTACAATGCGTGCGTTCTTTATCTCATTCCCAGAATAGTTGTGGGTGTCTATTTGTTCCTTCTACCCACTTACTGGCTATTCTCTATCGTATTGGTTTATGCCCTTTTGTCTTTGTTCGGGTCTTTGTGAGAAGTTCGCTCATGTCCTGACTCGTTTTCTGCATCTATGCACATGTAGACGCGCTGTATTTGGACATACGCACGCGCCTCCTGGCCGCGTAATGGTACGCGGAAGTACAAACAGGGTGGATGGAATGCTCGCTGTCTCCTACGGCACTTCGAGCGTATCTGGAAAATCTCGTCCGAATACTTCTAGTTGACGTCCCGTCTTCTCTCAAAACTGCTTTCTCTTGTTACCCGGCATTTAATGTCGTTATACAAACTAGGATTTTTCAGCTGAATTATTTTAGATAGAAAATGTTTAATTAACTTCTGTTCTCTTCACTTTCACTACTATCCATACCATATTCTTCTATATTAATGTTCGGCCCTAAGCCGCCATCCTGATTGAGGTTTTCTGAAACGTATGCCGGGATGGTCCCTAGTTTTGCACTCCCAGACGTAAATGTACAGATTTCCCTCCCCTCTAATATGTTACTACTCTGTATCAATGTAGACTTAGTGGTTAGGCGGAAGAGCAGGCCCTATGGCCTGAGCCTCGCCATTAATAAAGACATTATTATTATTATTATTATTATTATTATTATTATTATTATTATTATTATTATTATTATTATTATTATTTGATGTGATTTAGTCCTTTAAGGAAACAATTATTTCCTTTTTGTTGGACGAGAAATATTATTTAATGGTTGAAACTCTAACGAATTGTAGTTCTATTTGGATCCTGATCATTTGCAATCTCATTCCATCAATATATAACAATAATTATTCGCTAATTGAAATAATTTGTATGTTAACTTGTTGCGATAAATAAATGGACATCATTATAGTGATATTTCTACAATTTGATTCAAAATACGTTTTATATGCCTTAAGTACTCTAAAACATGTATAATGTATATGATATCCTGTAAAATTCAGAAATTGTATTTAAAAAATCTCTCCAGAAATATGCCTTCTAATGCCTTCATAATGTTGTTACATATATCCATTCAATTGCATAATTTTTTTCTATTTTCTGACAGAAAAACTTTGTGAATGCTAATAATGGACTAAAACTATACGGAGCAACCAACCCAGAACAATAAATGAACCTAAAGAAAGAATAGTAAATAATCTGATTTCTTTTCCGGGTGAGTAGAGAACAGAAGTTTTGTTTAATCTTGACCGTCAGTCATTCTCAAGTCGACTCTTCTTTGCTTACCCAACAAAAAGAACGCTTTTGGAACAATGTAAATAGCTTCACTTCCTCGAGTCCGGGTGAACGTGTCCTTTAAAACAGCGTTCATGAAGGTGCTCTAAATTCTCACAAAACGGAATTGATGCGGAGACGCCGAAGAGCGCGTTCACAAAGTTCGGAAGCCAGTGACCGGAGCCTTGTGGCTCAGGAGTGTACTTAAGCGGCCAGTCGTAAATTACGAAGAGCGTTTCGACCCACTTTTAACCCCTCTTGCCTTGGCGTACTCCACGTTTCGCGCTGAGCTGTCATGTGTGTAACTAACCGTTGCACTCCGAAACCCCCTCTGCTCTCCTCTCTTCCACTTCAAGCAGGGTGTGGTTTACTTCATCGTTCCAGAACAGACAGTGTTTGCGAGGAGCGTAATGCATTTCTTACCATGTGTCGATAGTCTGTAGAAGCCCAACGTGCCCAAATTTGATTTCCATCCCGTATTTATTCAGGCAGTGTGAATGATGCAGTTGAATGGCTAGAGAGAAGTAAAGAAACCGTGTGTGCAATTAAAGTTTTAATTTAAATTTAACGATATAAGGCTCGTTTGTGGCTCATAGCGAAGTCGCTAGCCTTTCACCACTGAGGTCCGGGTTCCATTCCCGTCGAATCTCATGTGAAATTTGTTTCAATAAAACGAGTTGGGCTGCTTCACAAGGGCTAGTCCAACTCCTGTGAAGTGTCCTAAACCCTACCCCTTTCCTAATTCCGTCCCATTTCTGCCCGCTGGGTAGTGATGCAGGAGCACGTAGTAGGAGGCGCGTATGCGGAGATTCTACATGGCGGTCCTCTTGACAACCGAAAGACGAGACGAGACTTACATTCATATATGTATACTCTCTGCTTATGAGAGATATTAATGGAGGATTACTTCGCTCTCAATGATCGACACGGGGCGAAGAGACGCGTTGCGTCAATAATGATAAAATTAAGGACGCAACAAATTTAAAAAAACGACGTAAAAGTTTTTCTTACGATGATGACGATGCAAAGGTTTCTCTCACGATGGATTCTCAGGGTGCCCACGTACAAAATATTGCTATTTCTCACTCCCCGAAAATAGTTGGAGAAAAGATAATTGGTTGATTGATTGATTGTTAGTAATTCCGGGCGCGTCAACTACTCAGGTCATTATTCCCGTAAGTGTAGTGCATGTTATTTCATCGTAAGGTGGCGGTGGTCTTCCCCCACTGCATGGTGAGATCCGGCACCGACCTACCGTCGACTAGTTGAGTTTTCCCCTACCAGGTATCTCTCATCAGCGGGACACCGCCCCAGCCGGGACAAGTTCTAAGTCCCCGTCCGGTAGATAAATGGTAAAGGGGTTATGATAAATCACAATAATTTTAACTCTCATTTATCCTGAAAAAGAAACATGTATATGATCCCAAAACAGCAAACGAAATTAAATTCTCCGGGCGCGAATCTCCATTGCTCTGTTTCTTAAAAACTATTGACAAAGTTCAGTGCTTGTCATTCTCAGAAAATGTTTGTATGGGAAAATTAATGTTTAATTGTCGTACTCTTATACCATAAAGTATTAACTAATTAATTTTTAAATTTACTCGTATTTGTTTCAATTTAAACAGTAAAAGTAAAGTATTACTATTTGTTGTAAGTTATATTTAGCTTTTAGTTAATCAATGTGAATAATTAATTTATTAAGGCTGATGTGTTGCCTATTATGTATTAAATATTTTATGCATTTCTTTTTCTCCCCAAGGCTTGTTTCAATTAGACAAATGGTTGATAGACTTTCTATCATTCTAGGTGTTAAACTTATCTCGCTAGTAACTTACACATGGAATCATTCACGTTATTTTCACAAAGGAAGTTGACTTTTAAAACTGAAAAGTATCATTTAGAATCACACATTTTTTAAACACTTCCTATGTACACGACCGATGCTAATGAGGATGAAAATAATACGAAAGAAATTCAATATTCGCATCCCACTTAAAATAATGAAACATTTAAAAATGGTGACCAAAGATATTCAAACTATAAATAGTGTAGGGATATTTTCCGTCTCTGGGAATTTTGTGATTACTTCCACAGACCAATATGTTTTTTTTAAATTTCCAGTAATTGAATATCCATAAAGATTCCATTAATAACCTACTCCATAAGCTGCGTAGACAATGTCTCAGCAGTAGTGAAAATACCTATAAACTAATATTGCAAGTCTAAAAAAGTTATTTTTTTTATTTCTGGAAATATTATTCTGCCAGTAGGTTGTTAGAGATTTTTGTTTCCAATGTAATGAATGGTACGAAATAGAATACTGGATGTTTTATGAATTCCTAATGAAGTTGTTTGAAGCAAAGGAGAACAAAATTCCATTTTAATTAAATTTGAGTATACATTCTACGTGGCAGAGTTTCGTTCTCAGCCGACTCGTTGACGTACTGAGCTGAAAGTACGTAAACTTTTCATTTTCTCTGACTCGAATGATGTGAGCAGGACCACATGATACTTCTCAGTTCGAGTGGGAAAAGTTATCATTGGTCTCGCGTTTGTTCGCTTTTAAAAATGTCAGTATAGCAAGAGTATTTATTAACTTGAGCAAATAATTTCTCTCAACAGCGTCTGCTCCATAGACGGCTGGATTGAAGAAGTTTTTCGGGAACGTTCTAAGAATAAAATGAAGAGGGCCTTGTAAAAATAATAAAGATGGATTCCGTAATTCAAAGTAACTTAATGTTACTAACAACTGGCCATTAAAATACTTTGTTCTAAATATACGGAAGGAAATGAGAGAACATATGAACGTAGTGGTCATGGAGTTCTTATTGTATACAGGTGAAGCGACTCTTACTAGAGATAATAGCCATAGATATCATCTTAAGTGATATTTTGACAGATATACCTCGTGAACGAAACACCCTATCCATAACACATCCTGCAAAATATTCTCTCTGCTTATAAGATAGAATTAGTCACCACATTACCACTACCACCATACCTCCACCACCACCACCTCCAATGCATCGCTACCAATATCACCGCTTCTCTGTCACCATCACTGCCTCACTACGTCTTTCTGCATAACCGTCACCAACACCAACACTGCCACCATCCTTGAGGAAACAACTCGTATCCTGACAGGCGCCTGTGTTGCTAGTGACCGCCATCTGCATCACTGTCGTTAACAATGTCTCCTCCTCTACCAGCTCCGCACCTCCCGGCTCCATCGTCTGTCTCCACCTCTGGCGCTTAAGTTCCTAAAGTGTTGGCAACTCGTGCACCCTCCCCACCTCGTCTCGCCTCGCCCCGCCACTCTACGGGCTCCGCTCCGCGCACCGCACCGCGCCGCTGCTGAGTACCTCTTCGCGCGCAACGTGATGCGCTTACGGGGATGCGGCGGCGGCGGTGGCAGCAACGGTGACGGCGGCGGCGGCGGTGGTGGTGGCGTCGGTGGCGGTGGCAGTGGCGGCAGCGGTGGCGGCGGTGGCGGTGGTGGTGGCGGTGGCGATGGCGGTGATGGTGGCGGTGGCAGTGGCGGTGGCAGTGGCGGTGGCGACGGCAGTGGTGGTGGTGGCGGCGGTGGTGGCGACGGCGGTTGCGGTGGTGGTGGCGGTGGCGGTGGCGACGGCGGTGATGGTGGCGGTGGCAGTGGCAGTGGCGGTGGCGGTGGCGGCGGCGGCGGCGGTGACGGCGGTGGGGGCGGCGGCGGCGGCAGCGGCGGTGGCGGCGGTGACGGCGACGGTGGTGGCGGTGGCGGTGGCGGTGGCGGTGGCGGTGGCGGTGGCAGTGGCGGCAGTGGCGGCATTGGCGGCGGTGGCGGCGGTGGCGGCGGTGGCGGCGGTGGCGGTGGCGGCGGCGGTGGCGGCGGCGGTGGCGGCGGTGGTGGCGGCGGTGACGGCGGTGACGGCGGTGGCAGGGTCGGTGGCGGCGGGGGCGGTGGCGGTGACGGTGACGGTGGCGGTGGCGGTGCGGTGGCGGTGGCGGTGGCGGTGGCGGTGGCGGGGTTGGGGGCGGCGGCAACAGCGGTTGCGGCGGTGACGGCGACGGTGGTGGTGGTGGCGGCGCACTAGTGTCTGCTTTCGCGAGCTCTCAGAACTTGGCCACAGTCGAGGACACTAAAGACTAACATCTGCAGCGTCCACGATCCCCAGGGTTTACGGAACTCCTGGGCGGGTATCCACAAGGCCGTGTTCTAGCTAACCCTAATGACATATGAGTAGCACCGGCAGAAACTCATTGAAAATAATTGCATTCTCTTGTAATAATTATTACATATTTGGAATTAAGATTTCAGATTTGTTAATAGGATTGTGTGTATTTAGATGATATATGTAAACAATACCAGAAGGGTAACATGTTATTCAGTATTTACAATAAATATACGGTTGTTTTTTTTTCGTTATAAGATCCATAATACGCCAGAATGATTGATTCGCGTACATGCCATTAGATAATTTATAGTTTAGCGTGTGGAAGGAATATATTAAGAAAAAAATATTTTAATTACATAATGAAACTGACGTTCTCTGATCATCTTACTCTGAGATGATCATGAACTCGTGTAACATTTAAATTGGAATTTTGCTCGTTCTACAGTGCATTAGATTTGTGTAGTGCATCTGATCTAGAAAAAGAAATATAATTCTCTTGAATCATATATGTAAAGATATACATCCGTAGTAAAAACGTAAAATATAAAATGTTATTTAGAATTTGTAGTTTGAATTTTTTACTATGTAGTCAGTACTTGTTCTCCAAATGGTAAGTAAAGGTTACGAATTACAATCCTCGTGCTGAAAAGTGAAATATTTATGAACACTTTGTTCATTTTTCCTCGTCGAAATAATGATAAAAATTCTACTACTCTTACACGAAACTCATTTTGCAACAAAGATTGTGAATTACTGTAAAACGAATTTCTGAAATATCATTTACAAACCCTTACTTTCAGAACCCATATCTCGCGTGAATAATGATCGGCGTATTTTAAATACAGAGAACTTTTAGATCTGCGATAACGTCTGGCGATATGAGTTGTTTTGTACTGTTCCCGAATCAACTTCTTCGCCTTGATTCTCATTCGCACGCCATGTTCATTTGGAACTTCATTTCCCAATTTATTTAACGATATTGACATTGTTTGGCATACCTTTTATAAGGCCTCCTGCTTAATTAGATGGTGGTGTTGATACACAAGAAGGTACAGATAGATAAACTTATTTCGTAAAAAGTTTGCGAAGTTCAGAAAAGAATTTACATAAAGGTCGTCCATACCCAAAAGCTTGAGGTGACGTGTTGGTTTAATGTTGCACCTCTTCTGCTTGGGCAGAAATATCAGCAAATCTCAACACTTTGTTACGTTTAAATAGGTTCTACATTAGACCATTAAACAAACGTACTCCTAAAGAAAGGTCTGAATAAAGTGAAAATATCATGATAATAAAAAATATTTCAGCATTAACATTTTATTTGATTGAGCCGCTGAGCGTAATAATTCAGTCTTGAAAAAGCTCTAATTCTTCCATTGCTACAAAGTCTTAACAAGGAGAGAAATACAACATTGCGTATCTTCTAGAACTGCAGAGAAAAAGTACTTAGAAGGTGCACAATATTCTATCATTACTTGGTTTCCTTAATCCTGTTGTTCCCGAAACTATTCACTAAATATAAATGAGCTATTTGGATTATGGGACTGAAGACGCTATTTGTTGAAGGCGTATCAGCCGAAAATTCACTACCATTTAGAAAACGTCATAATTATGCCACGAGCACCGAATCAACTCCATTACATGGGTCGGCTTTTTTTTCGAATTTCGTTCGAATCCTGCCGGCATCGTCAATCGCCATCCTACCGCGCACGCACTGTTACGTCGACGGCCCAGCGTCCCCGTGCGTGTTGTTCGCCGGCCTCGAGCGCTTCTCACTTCGTAATGACGATAAATAATGACTGTTTTAATTGGGATTTTGGACGCTCACGCGCTGCACCGCGTCGTGCCGCCCCACCGTTAGCCCCGCCCTGCCATCGCGCCCGTTCGGGTCGCCTCCATCCCGCTCCCCGCCACCGCTCAGGCCCGCACTCATCCCCAAGCACGGCTGCATTCCGACCCGCACCGTTCTGCCCCGCCCATCCAGCTATCCCCCCGCCACGCCCCATTGTCCAACTCAATCCACCCCGCTTCGCCTCATCCGGCTCGCGTCATCCTCCCGGTCTATACCGTTCGCTTTATCTTCGCCAACTCCTCCGCCTCGCCCCATCCGCTCCGCCTCATCCGACCCGCCTCATCCGACCCGCCTCATCCGACCCGCCTCATCCAACCCGCCTCATCCGTCCCGCCTAATCCATCCCGCGTCATCCATCCCGCTTTATCCGCCCCACCTCATCCGCCACGCGTCATTCTCGCCACCTCATCCGCCCCGCCCCAGCGACCCACCTTATCCGACCCACCTCATCCGTACCGCCTCATCCGTACCGCCTCATCGTCAGATGACCACCTCATCCGCCCCGCCTCATCCGACCCGCCTCATCCGACCCGCCTCATCCGACCCGCCTCATCCGACCCGCCTCATCCGACCCGCCTCATCCGACCCACCTCATCCGTCCCGCCTCATCCGTCCCACCTCATCTGCTCCACCTTATCCGCTCCGTCTCCTCTTTCCCGCCTCATCCGCCCAGTCTCATCCTTCCCACCTCGTTCTCCCCACCTCATCCTCCCGGCCTCATCCGCCCCGCCTTATCCTCCCTTCCTCGCTCGCCTTAACACAATGCCTTGCCTCGCCCGGTCTTACCCTGGGCCATGCACCCATTGCCCGCCACGCTCAACCAAGTCCCCACTCACCCCCACCCCGCCCCTCCGCCCAGTTCCGCTCCATGGACCCCTCATGTCATGCAGCCCCGCCCCCCAACCTCCAACCCACCCACGACCACACTCTAACCCACGCACGACCACGCCCCGGCCCGCAACGCATCACCCCGGCGCCCGCGGCTTCTGCTCCGCTGGTGCGCGGCCGGGAAAAATACTGGACGTGCCTCCGCAGCTGAACGCGGCCGAGCCGGATGCGCGAGTATTTGCGCTCGCTGTTTTCAAACGGGAGGTCGCGGGCGAATTCTTTTTTAATTTTTTTTTTTTCGACTGGACTTTGCTGCGTGTTTGCGAACGTTCGCATAGTGTTATCTACTTGGTAGCCCAAGTCCATATGTGGCTCTTACGTGCGCCTGTTAGCGAGATTGTCTGTTTTCGTTTTTTATAATTTTGGATTCCCTATGTTTTCTCGAATTAAATACTTGAATTTGGTTTTCTGGTTTTATTTGAATTTCCTTGAATTATTTTTTGAGTTTTACTTTTGTTTAAGTAATTAATAACTGGTATTAAAATAATTATTAGTTTTACATGTGAATTTCATGTTAATATATTTAATATTATTGCACTTGTCATGTTTTAGTCAGAACGTTTTATTCACAAATTTATTCGTTACTTTTTTTATTCTGTAACGTTAATTTTCATTTCATCCATAATCTGGTTTTGATACAATTAATGATAAGCTTCTATACTTCTTGTATATTTATATGTTTGATAATTTTTTCGTTCTTTCCATTTTGTTCGCGAAGTTGCCCTTTTTCGTTCTGTGCTTCCTTCCTTTCATCTTTGGTTTGTCACGTTTATATTTTCTCATGTAACTGTAAATATGTCACCATCATTTTTGTTATTCTTTAGAACAAGTTATCTTCAAATCATATTTGGGTAACTTAAACCTTCTGACATCTTTGCCTCACTGTATTCTATTTTTTCTAAATCGAACTTTCGATAATAATCAAATATTCAAATGAAAAACTAGTCTCTCAAATAATTATTTCAATAAAGAGAATTGAAAACCAAAAGTTTTCCTTTCTTAGAAGAGGAGGTAATTCTTTTTATGAGTAATGAAATAGGACAGAACATTATGTCTTAATTATGTGAATGTGACTTTTTTCATTCAGATGTATTTGACATTCAGATGTATAATATTGCTTATTTTGAGGGACGGTACCTGGCATTGAAGCGTTTTCCTTCAGATCTTAAGTCTGCATACATGGCTTCTCCCAATATTGTGGGAAAAGGTTCCAGAGCCGATGCGAGTTCTCAGGAGAGTCGTTGAAAGAGATTGGTTCTTTCGTCGAAAGGAAAGCCCGAAGGTTTCGAGGAAGCGGCCTGAATCGCTGCTGAAACTACTTCTGATTCAATCAGAAGAGAAATCTCTTGATTCCTAGAGCTCTTCTCGTCTGTGTTTCCATATCAGTCCAATCGTTACTCCTTTGGCTGTAGGCGCTCCTATCTAGACTTATAACTTGTTGTCTGCCAGTTTCACAGAACATAAAAATATTCCTTTCTTATTAACACTTCTGCTATCTATATTTGTGGGTTATTGCTTATTGATTTCCTGTTGCCTGTGCTTCTATTTCGTCTGTGTTATTTTCTGCGAACGTACAACAGGAAGCTGTATTTTCTTGACCGTAGAAACATTTACGAAACGTATTCTTTCTAATGAACCTAATTTGAAATTTTACGAACATGTTGCTTTATCTTTATTTAACGTAGTCGTATAAATCTGATAAAATATTGTATATAAAATTTCATTTTTGTTTAATTTTGTGATTTCTCAAAACATTTTTAACGTTTCTCCTATTTTTAGATTAATCCAAAATTTGATTTGATTCTTTTATGATGCAGAAGTTTTTCCAAATATTCTGAATTTATTATTTAATTTTATTAATATTAAATTCCTTCATTTGCTACTTTTTCTTCCTGCTACATTCAATAGAAGTTGATATACCTGAAACGAGAATAAAAAGAACAGCATCTTTTTGAAGTATCCATTGGTTGAAATATTGCCTGGTTACTATTCAATCCAATACCAGTCATTCGTCAATGTAAAACGAGTCCAATAGTTCTGGCATATGAATATTTGAGTCTTTGTATTTCTAAACAGAGATTTGCTTTTCGTAACAATAAATTGTCTTTAGTAGGTTCTTTGTTCATTTCAAAAAATCAGAATCAAGGTATTCTACTCGCTTGTCGGCTAGAAACTCGAAGACAAACTGTACCAACGCGTCTGTTCTGATAAACTTCCGAGAATCCATCAGCTAAATCTAACCACATTACCCTATGGCAGGAGGCGTAAGCTTTGACAGTGACCCTGCTGAATTCTGTGATTCACGGTTCAGTGAGTAGTTTCTGGTCGGTTCATCTTTATGTAGCGTTCGTTCTCTGAAAAGAAATCCAGAGAGCTGGAGAGGCGGTAGAAGCCCTTCTTCGAATCGCGGCTCTCGTTTTGCTGACCATTTGCAGCCGCAGTTCTCTTCTTGACGTGAACATTTTCGGCAGACTGTACGTGGGGGAAGAAGAGGAGGAGATGATGGCGATTGTGATGGTTTGTTTGGTTAGTGTTTCCGGACGCTAAGGTCCGGGAAGGATCAACTGCTAAGGTCATTGGTCCCATAAGTGTAGTGCACGCTTCTATTTCGGGAGGTGGCGGTGATCTTCCCCCGCTGGATGACGAGATCCGACGCCTACTTACCTGTCGGCATGGCCGGAATTCCCCAACCAATTCCTCCCATCAGCAGGGCCCCGCCCCCAGCCGGGACAAGCTGTTATCTCCTGACCAGTCTCTCGGCATGTGTGGTGGTATATTGCCCGTTAGTGTAATGGTGTGTAAGGATAGGACACTTAAAAGGAAGGAAAGCTCGGTTCGTGGCTCGTTTTTCAGGATACTGCTCCAGCATTCACCTGATATTGATCAAAGAAATCCCGGAAAACTACTGTTTAGAGAACAACTACCCACTAGAATTCTCCTTCAGACAGCGGCTGAATTAGACCTAGCTATCTAGCGAGTCACATGTCTTTCAACTCACACGTCTTTTAAAATGGAAATGGGCAGCACATGTAATGAGGATGAACACAAGCAGATGGAGTTACACATTTACAATACGGGACGCAATGACAGGTGTAGCGTCGCGTGGTTCGGCGCCGCTGCGTCGGGCCGCTTCGGGGAAACCCGCTTCTAAGCCGGTGGTGGAAGGGGGGTATAGGGCGGCGGCGCCACGCCGCGCCGGCTGGGAAAATCCCCGTACGCAAATAAAAGGACGCGCGGGCGCGAGTCTTAGTGATGTCGGTTGCAGCCCTGTAAGGGCTGGCCAGCGAGCCGTATGACGCCCGCCGCTTGTAGGGTGGGGGCGAGCCGACGGATACTTAAGGCTGCGCCGACAGGCGCCTCGCGGGATACGCAGAGTGTCGAAAGACGAGGGGTATCTCCAGTGCTGTCTTTGCACGTGATCTTCAGGTCGAAGATCGGTTTGGCGATAGGCCACGTAACTTGTGTAGTTACGGGACTCTATGTTCGACAGCTTCGCACCTCGCGTTGCTTTTTGCTGCTTCCGAGCAGTGGTACTGGGCTAGGCCAAGGGACGGT
Source organism: Teleogryllus occipitalis (assembly GCA_011170035.1). Classification (NCBI taxonomy): domain Eukaryota; kingdom Metazoa; phylum Arthropoda; class Insecta; order Orthoptera; family Gryllidae; genus Teleogryllus; species Teleogryllus occipitalis. The sequence continues at coordinate 71,986 of BLKR01003842.1, forward strand.
CGCGGGGTTTCGCGGCTAAGAGAACTGAAAGGTTGCCAAGGGGTTAGATTTTGTATTACAATATTTATACATTAATTGTAAATATATTGTAAATATCAAACAGAACAGTCGTCTGTGTTATTCTTTCTAGTACGTCACACAGGTAAGAGAAATATCAGAATACAGAGAACTCGGTGGTCAGAGGACATAGTAAAAAGACTGGGAAGACTATGGACCAGAACAGCAGGAGACCGCATAAAATGGAGAGAAGTCATCGACACACTCGAAGAAATCCATAGAGAAAAAGATGAACCAAATAAAAAGGAACAGTCATACAAAAATAGAGAACACAACAATAAGTGAAGTAAAAGTGACGTGATAACTGACAGTGAAGTGATAACTGATAAGTGAAGTGCTAGCTTATTTAGAACCCTAGAATGTGAGAAACCTTTGCCCTACTAAGGGATGAGAGCGATAATAATAATAATAATAATAATAATAATAATAATAATAATAATAATAATAATAATAATAATAATAATAATAATAATAATAATAATAATAATATTCTAGCGGTCAGTTCGGATAGCCGAGATCGCTAAGGCAGTAGTGCCGTGGCGATCTCGGACGGAAGGATCGCGGGTTCAAGTCCCGCCTCGGGCATGTTTGTGTATCTGTTTGTGTGTGCCGTCCATTCATCCTTCATTATCATCATCATCATCCGAAAACTATCAACCCTGGGATATAAAAGCCTAATGCTGATCCCTTGATGAATTTTTTTATGCAAGAGTTGCAACGTGATAATGATACTGAGCCAGTGCAAGTGCATGTTCTGCGTGATCCTAGATGGCCTGTTTGCGAGCAAATAATAATAATAATAATAATAATAATAATAATAATAATAATAATAATAATAATAATAATAATAATAATAATAATAATAATAACAATAATATTGCTAGACGGATGGGTGCCGACAAAGAAGGCACAAACAGAACATCTGAGTCGGCACAATGACGTTGCTGCGGTTGTCCATCAGACCCTGGTTGCTAAGTCAGAGATGGTAGAGAAAGAGGTCCCATACTACAAGTTCAAGCGGGATTCAGTTCTGGAGACGAAACGGTGGAAGCTCTTGTGGAATGTTGCAATCACCACTGATCGCAGAGTCGAAGCCAACAGACCTGGCATAATATGAGTCGACAAGTTTTCACGGAAAGGGATTATAGTTGACATAGCTATCCCTCTAGACCGAAATACAGACGCTTACATTGCCGAGAAGAAGCGAACATTCAGGCCTTGGTTATTGAACTGAGCGACATGTGGCGGTTAGTATCTGTTGAAGTAGTTCCTGTGGTTACCTCTGCAAATGGACTGGTCTCTTTAGAACTAACTTCATCGTCTTCAAGGCTTGGCCTTAACAACTGGCACATTCATACAATGCAAAAAGGTGTTCTCCTGAGTACTGCACGCATCGTGAGAAAGTTTGTATTGATATAACGTCACCTGACTTCACCGACTAATCCTGACCGCCCGAGTGTGCAAGCGAAGCAGGCACCTTGGTTCTCTAAAGGCCCCGGCGACGGCTGTATGTCACCTCGCTAGGCGAGAGACTTAAAAATATAATAATAATAATAATAATAATAATAATAATAATAATAATAATAATAATAATAATAATAATAATAATAATCTTGATCGGGTTTTTGTCCAGTTTCCCTGATCCATTGAGCAAATGCTGAGATGGCCTCTTGATTTGCTTGTGGACGTAAATGTAGCTTCACTATGCGCACGTTTTGTTGAGCTTTCCTTTCGCTTGTAGTGGTAGTAGAGCTTAGGGTGAGTTTCTATTTGTTAGCAATAGAGAAAAGTCAAATCCGTTCGTTTACCGTTACAAATAAGTTTTCTATAATTCGGCAACGAAAATATCTAGTTTTTGAAATGTTAATCTCTCGCTTTTTAAAATTTTCTTCTTCTTCTTCTTCTTCTTCTTCTTCTTCTTATTATTATTATTATTATTATTATTATTATTATTATTATTATTATTATTACTATTATTATTACTATTTTTCATCTTTCAACTATTAATAGTCAAATAGTTGGGAAGGGATTCTGAAAGTCAGGAAAGCGTGCGCAGATGGTTTTCTTCCCCCATACGTCACATACAGTTTTTTACTGTTTTTGACTAAATAAATAAATTTAAATAACGTATTCCACAAAACTACTCGTAGGGCAATAATAGTAGATATCGCAGTCCCACTACATCATAATCTGCTGACAACTATTGCAGAAAAGAAAAGAAAATATCAGCCACTCTCAATTGAACTGAAAAACTTGTACAAACTAATAGAGGTAGATATTGTGCCCGTAGTTATTACAACTAATGGGCTTGTGGCTGAAGATTGGAGGATTGTGAAAGAAAAACTCCATCTAAATGAGTGGCACCTAAGAACCATGCAGAAGGTCGTGTTGCTGGCAACCACCAACATTGTGCGCAAGGTTCTCTCCCTAAATCATTGAAGCGGAACCTGAGTGCACTGGAGCAAGAACTTCTCACCATCTGTCTCACCATATGTGTTGACGTTCTGTCCTTGAGTTATACTTGAAAACTCCAAAAGAGCGTGAAATTTTGAAATATGAAAAATAATAATAGTAATAATAATAATAATAATAGTAATAATAATAATAATAGTAATAATAATAATAATAATAATAATAATAGTAATAATAATAATAATAATAATCTAGCGAGTATCGAAAATCCTGCTACCGTCGGAACTCAAACCCTAAGACCACCCCATCAAAGGCACTGCAGTGCAAGATGGTGGTGGTGGTGGTGGTGGTGGTGGTGGTGGTTTTGCTGCTGCTCTTGCTGCGTGCCAGGCGACCATAAAAACGCGCCCTGCGACGCCCGTACCGTGCGTGCGCGGTTCGCTCCTCGACTGTTTTCGCTGAAGGGGAGGGGCCGTGGGGTGAAGAGGAGAGGAAGGGAAGGGGAGGGGTGGAAGGAGGGGGAGGCAAAGGGAAGGGGGTGGCGGCGGCACCACGTTGTGCATTTCCTTTCCTATCGCGCTGGTTATCTTGTTTGGCAAACTTTCCCTCTCGTACCCACGACGTTTGTTAAAATTCAACGTCTGGGGGTGTGGTGGAAGGGGGAGGCTCTCGACGGTTGTGGACGGAAAGAAAGGTAATCCACAGTGTGCACGGAATACGGATGGGAAATTATAGGGGATGAACGGCGGCGGTACTCCATCTTTTTAGTCATGCCTTTCTTCAAATAGCATTTGCAATGAAAGAGATAGGAATCTGTATCGTGAGATATTTGGGTCATGTTGACGCTAAACCCTCAAAATATGCGTTGATAATGTTGAGAACAGAAAATCTCAATAACTTAATATCTCAAATTATTGTCTTTTTTAAGATTTGAACTCATTAAATCAAGGATTATTCTTGCTTAATTAAGGTTGTATATTTCTCAGAAGTATTTCACTCTCATTTAGAAAAACAAATGTGAAAATGCAAATACTTTTTTAATACAGAGTTGTAGGCCTCCGCGGCCGGAGTCATTAAATTCTTGGCTGTCCGGGATTAGCCGCGTCATGGTCGATGGAGCTGACGTTTCGGCCATAGCAGTATAGCTCTGAAGAAGGCCACAACAAGATGGCCAAATCGTCAGCTCCATCGACCATGACGCGGCTAATCCCGGACAGCCAAGAATACTATTTTAATACGCCTTTATGATATTAATCATTAAATTTACTTACAGAGTTAGTAGTCATTAATTGGTGCATTTTCCATCACAATGAAGAAGATGAGATGAACATACATAATTTTCGAATTATTTATAACTAACGGACCTGCCAATGTATAGTTATTGTAGTGTATTACAATTCACACGCTATTGGTCACGTGATTATTAATCACGTTTTACGTTACGCTCTGCAAAAATTCTAACATATGAAATACTTTGTCACGAATATGTATTTGTTCTGTTTCCTGGTTTGGACATGGTTGTCAAGAATCCTATTGTTAAAACATTCTCCCTTAAGTTAGGGCATGTGTTTTGCTATGATACTGACTTAGAGAAATTTGGTTTACTAGTCCGAGATAACATTAAAAAAATATTGTTTGTTATAATTCTGGCCGATATTTCTCAATCTCAGGGGCTGAATATGCAGCCAGACATGCGTTAAATACTTGACAATTGCCTAGTGCTTCTGTTCAGCAGCACTTGTGTGATCATAAACGCGAGTCATCAACAATGCCTCTACTTGTCTGATTTAATTCAAACCCCTCTTTTATTTATGTACAGGTAGATATGTAGTCCGATCGAGTCATTGGTATAGTGTACATTTCTTACATTTTTTCACTGTAAAATTTTACACTACTTTAATATAGGCTGCATCTAGCTTGCAATTACAGGTATCATCTCATTCACTTTTCACTGTCTGCATAAAGCTAATTGTAGAAACATACACAATTTAACCCGAGTTTTACCAACAGGGAATTCAGAGGCCCATCGGTGATTGTTTTTTGTTGGTTTTAATTTTTTTACATACCTGGAAATCATTGATATTGTTTATGATATATTTTTTAATCAAACCATGATGTAAAATATTGCAAATATTTGTCATAATTTGAGTTACTACATCGCTTGTGGCCGTGGATAAGAATCCGACTGTTCACTCGAAAACTGAACACTCACATTTCGTTTTATAAAGTTCTAAAATTCGTGCTATAATTCTACTTAATACATTACTATCTTATTCATCAGTTTTTTATTTAACAAAAATGTAACGTTGGGTCATTAAATACCAATAATTGATGCGAGAAACTCGACATCTGTCCATTTACAGAGCCAAAAAATGTAGTTTTTTGTTTAAATGAATGCATATTTATGAATTATTAGTTATTATTAATGAATGTATTATTAGTTACATCATTTTATTTATGAAAATCGTAAAAATCATCAATAAAATTGAAATTTAAGTACTGGGCCTCGTACCCCTCCTTCACCCTTTGTCATGCATGGGATCATTTATACCTTGGTACTACTAGGGGTACTATTTCTTTCAAATTACTGTATGTGAAAGCATCATAATTACTTCAAACATTCCAGTGTATTTTGCATATTTTACGTCATTAAGTAAGTCAAATCATTCCTCCAATTACTTCTTTTTTTACTTAATACTTCTTCACAAAAGACTAGCTGGAACCACAAATGCGATGCAAAAAAACCGACTCCCACGGGAGACGAAGTACGCATCCATTATTAACGCGGATTTGTAAAGCGCTTGATACATATATGCATAGCTGAAAGCGATAGCGGCAATAACAAAAGGTTTGCTTTGCGAGTTGGAAAGAAAGAAAAACACGACCTCCAGCGAGGTTAAAAGTAAACCTGCGGTTGCTGTTTGTTGATTTTCCCATCGTTTGCCGCCGCCGCCGCCACCGCCGCCGCGCCGCCTGGGGATTTGAGGGGGCGTGGTGGGCGTCGGATAACGCCTCCTCGTTTGATCATTTGCGCGGACAAGATGCCGCGGCGCTGCGGGTGTTGAGGACAGGGAGCGGGGGAAGGAGAGAGAGAGAGAGAGAGGAAGGGAGAGAGAAAGAGAAAGGAAGGGAGAGGGAGAGAGAGAGGTAGAGGGAGAGAGAGAAATAGAGGGAGAGAGAGAGAGAAGTAGAGGGAGAGAGAGAGAGAAGTAGAGGGAGAGAGAGAGAGGGAGAGGGAGAGAGAGAGGGAGAGGGAGAGAGAGGGAGAGGGAGAGAGAGGAGAGGGAGAGAGAGAGGTAGAGGGAGAGAGAGAGAAGTTGAGGGAGAGAGAGAGAAGTAGAGGGAGAGAGAGAGGTAGCGGGAGAGAGAGATAGCGGGAGAGAGAGGTAGAGGGAGAGAGAGAGGTAGAGGGAGAGAGAGAGGGAGAGGGAGAGAGAGAGGGAGAGGGAGAGAGAGGTGAGGAGAGAGAGAGGTAGAGGGAGAGAGAAGTAGAGGGAGAGAGAGAAGTAGAGGGAGAGAGAGAGAGGAAGGAGAGAGAAAGAGAGTGAAGGAAATGGAGAGGAGGGAGAGAGAGAGGTAGAGGAGAGAGAGACGTAGGAGGGAGAGAGAGACGTAGAGGGAGTGAGAGAGAGAGACGTAGGAGGGAGAGAGAGAGAAGGGCAGAGGGAGAGAGAGAGAGAAGTAGAGGGAGAGAGAGAGAAGTAGAGGGAGAGAGAGAGGTAGCGGGAGAGGGAGAGATAGCGGGAGAGTGAGGTAGAGGGAGAGAGAGAGGTAATGGGAGAGAGAGAAGTAGAGGGAGAGAGAGAGAGAGAGAGAGAGAGAGAGAGAGAGAGAGAGAGAGGTGCGAAAGGTGGTGCAGCTCCCGATGACGTGGTTTGTTTGTTTATGGAGGTGCTGGGATAAGCCGTGAGAAATATTAGGACCTCTGCGTTTAGGAAAAACGGCGCACCGCGAAATGAGGGCGCGCTAACAAGGAGGCTGAAGCACGCGGGCTCGGGGAAAGTTTAATTACTGGCGTAAGGAATTGGTATTCAAGAAGCTCGGATCGAAGGGTTTCGCAAGAATGGTTTGGTGTTTCGTTGACTTCACTTCAACAACTACCTTATGTACGCTTTTCTTACACAATACTACAAATTTACAACGATTTGGATCCTAAACAATATATTTTTCAATGAGAATTTATTCTAAACGAAGGTTCAATAACTATTTTTACTACATCCAATGTTCTCCTCTAATGTTATAATTTCAGTTTTCTTATTCATATTTCTATATTTTTCCTTTAAAATATTTTTATAATCTTAACTCTAACGATATTTAAATTTAAATATCGTTATAAAAGCATAACGAACATGTCTCTCATAAATATGCATGACCTTCAAAGAATTTATTGTTCATTGCAAAAATTCGTACTCGCAAAAACAAATCTTGAAAACGCCGAATATGTTCAATATTTGAACATTATCTTCCCTTCATGAAACTTTCTTAGTAAAAGAAAGGTCGTGTAATAAGCTAATTTACACTCGCCTCAAGATTAGACGGTAATGGATTTAAAACTTCTGAATCACCCTATTGTTTTTAACGAACTAACATAAATTTCTGCGATCTAGGAGCAGGTCTCATTTATCTATACTAACGAAAGTGAATTCAACTACTTGTAACCGGCATTTATTTATTTTTGTTATTTAAGGTCGCATCAAATATAGGTATATAACGATCACTATTGGAGTTAGAGGTTAACATGAAGATGAAACGATATGATGATGATGATGATGATGATGATGATGATGATGAGGGGTGAAAGGACGAATACTAATACACCTATGTCCGAGGCGGGACCTGAATCCGCGACCCTTCGGTCCGAGATCGCTACGATCGCTACTGCCTTAGTTATCGCGGCCACCGGATCGGCTGTAACCGGCATTGATACCACAAAAAGTAGCGTATCAATAACTACGAAATTTTTACAGGCTCTTCTCCAGGATCGTTACAGTGTCCTCGCAAAGTTTGGTGTAGATTAATAAAACACAAATGCGTAAAATAAATTATTTAAATAATGTACTGGTAGATGAACCATCATCATTATTTTTCGCCTCTCGCTAAGAGCACGTGATTCCAAATATATTCCGCCAGAGGTCAGAAACGGTGCAACAGAACTAGTACCTAATTGTTTCGCCAGAGGCCAGAAGGAGTACGTAAGATAATTTTTTAAAATATTTTATTAAAATTTCAACCAATTACATTAAAAATAATCTTAAACTCCATGTTTTATATAAAATCAATCTTTTTTCTCTTTAAAAAGGATTGTATATGATGAAAGTGACTGAGCAATTGATATTTTGTTAGTTGAAATATAAAACACGTACGCCCCTTTCATGAAGAAATTGTGACAATTCCGGCAATGTGTGTTCCTAACCCGCTCCCTCGTCGGAGGGGTGGTATCTCGACAAACTCGGGTCATCGACCTTCCCCCGGCGGTTCTCCGCCTTGGCCTCTTTCTGTGGCGCTTTCTTTTCGGATTCGCGCACGTCCTTCCGCTGGCGCGCCCGCGTCTGTCCCGGAAGGGCTGTGCTTGTTTCCCGAAGGGGACTCGCCTGCTTTGCGATGCTTTCCATTAGGCCGGACTAAATTGTACTTTGCCCGAGCCCGCGAGTGGATGAAAAGGGCGTTTTTATACTGTTTCTTGTCCACAAGAAGACAACATTCTCTTCCAGTTAAAATTGCGTCGTGAAGAGAATTGTGGGCTCAGAATAAATATGCTATGAAGCGACGGATTTGTTAGTTGAGGTAGTGAAAGTGAATAGAGTAGACTGATAATTTGCGGGTAACGTGTTTTGTGAACGATTGAATGTCTTGTCTCTTATATTAGAATCAATTGAATTTGCTAGATTTTTTCACTTTGATATCACTTGAGTTTGCTAGGTAGTTGAGTATTACAGGCTCAGAATAAATATGCTATGAAGCGACGGATTTGTTAGTTGAGGTAGTGAAAGACAATAGAGTGAACTGATAATTTGTGGGTAACGTGTTTTGTGAACGATTGAATGTCTTGTCTCTTGTATTACAATCAATTGAATTTGCTAGATTGTTTGACTTTGAGATCAATTGAGTTTGCTACGTAGTTGGTAGATTGTTCGCATTTCTTTAACGTGAAGTGAGGTATGAAATGTAACATCAAATGAGATTTTAAAAAATATTGTTTCTTATTGACCTTTTTTGCTAGAGAATATGAATAACTATAATATTAGGTACGTAGTTGGATGAATTGATAATCTTGTGATATTAACACTTTTTAACAAGTTTCGATGAAACAAATATGCACATTTCACTTGTTGCAAATTAGAATTCGTAAACTATTATTTTATTAACCTTAATGTATATCTCTCTGTTTCAGGTAAGCCACTACTTTTCTCGCTACCGATTGTCACCGCGGTAAGTGATACGGTTACATTCACATACTAAATCTCGAAATTGACCATCTTACTGCCCTTTTTTTGGCTTCGCTCTTCCAGCGATTACAAAACTGTTTATTCACTCCAGATATTTTATATCCTATACAGTAGTGATTGATACATTTACGTGTCTTCAATTGACGGGTACGTTCTATCGTTTCAGATTATTAATTTGCAGTAATTGAAGTGAATTACATAATATTAATGAACTCTTCCCGTAAAAAGAAATTCCTTCAAAATAAAATAATTAAAAATTATTCACGATAGCGTTCTTAGGCATTATTGTGAAAAACAACTCGATTATAGTAAATGTTTAAAAGGCATATGAAATGAATGAAACGGTGAAAATTGGTTCATGAATCATGGTCTGTGGAAACAGTTGGACTATTTAGTTAATTGCCAACATTTCGGAAAATATATTTAAATCATCAGGGCTATAATGTACGAGTTCAAAAAAGCAAAGGGGTTAATTAACACATTGTTATTATGCCATGACAATCTACTATATTATATCTCTGATAATATATTTTCCAAAACGTTGACAAACACCTAAATAATCTAATTCTTTCTTCTGACAAAGCCCCATAAACCAGCCCTCATTATATTTATGCACATAAGTATTCACCATGAATGAAAATATTAATTTAAAATTAAATAAGTTGAAATATGTGCACAGGCAATGTCGGTTGCAGTGTAAATCACATTTTCGCTCTCTCGCAACTAATTATCACTTGTCATAAATTAGAAATTACGAATCGACCATGAAGCGTAAAGTTTACCTCGAATCTACAATCAAACAGCGTACACATCAACAGTCACGGCGAGAAATGCGTCGCCAACAGCGCCGCGGCTCTGTCGGCACGGGCGCGACATCCACGGCGGGGCGGGGCGGCGCGGGGCGGGCCTTTAATTACGCAGCTGCCTGGCCGCACTTGGCGCGCGCGGGCTCGCGGGCTGTCAGGGCTCCCGCGGGCGATCGCTCCGTTTGCAAACCCGCCCCGCCCCCGCGCTCACGTCCCCCAGCGGATTAGCCTGCCTGGCCGCACTGTCGCCCTGCGCACGCCCCTCCTGCGACGCTTGCACGCCCGCGCTGTCCGCAATTCCAGTGGCAACGCTGTTACCCGCCTCGCCCCGCCTCGCCCCGCCTCGCCTCGCCCCGCCGGGCTCCGCCTCACCTCCGCCCCCGCCTCCGCCCCCGCCTCCGCCTCAGCCTCCAGCTCCCCGCCTCCGCCCCGCCTCCGCCCCCGCCTCCGCCCCGCCTCCGCCCCGCCTCCGCTCCCCCGCCTCCGCCCCGCCCCCGCTCCGCCTCCACCCAGCCTCCGCCACGCCTCCGCCTAGCCTCCTCCCCGCCTCCGCCCCGCCTCCGCTCCACCTCCTCCCCGCCTCCGCTCCACCTCCGCCCCGCCTCCGCCCCGGCCGCCCGCCCCCAGGCCTTCCACCCTGCTTCTCCCTGCCTCCGCCCCCGCCTCCGCCCCGCCTCCGCCCCGCCTCCGCCCCGCCTCCGCCCCGCCTCCGCCCCGCCTCCGCCCCGCCTCCGCCCCGCCTCCGCCCCGCCTCCGCCCCGCCTCCGCCCCGCCTCCGCCCCGCCTCCGCCCCGCCTCCGCCCCGCCTCCGCCCCGCCTCCGCCCCGCCTCCGCCCCGCCTCCGCCCCGCCTCCGCCCCCCTTCGATCCCCGCCGTGCCCCGCCGCGTCCCGCCGCGTCCCGCAGCGCCCCGCCGCGCTCCGCACGCCCCGCTACGGCCCGTCGCCGCCCCGCAGCCGCCCCGCCCCGCGATGGCGGCTTGTGCATCACGCTAGCCACGCAGACCGCAGCACTTACGCCGCACTCGCTGCTCTAGTCGCCCTTGCCGACCATGTCACCTTCGTCCCGCGCGCCATGTTTCCTATACGCACCGCCCGCGTAACACTTGTTACAACCGCCGCCCACTCCGCACTCGCCGTTCTCACCGACTCTCGCAACCGTTGCCGTCCTCACAGCGCACTGCACTCTCGATCTCATGGTCCCCTCCTCCCTCTCTGCCTTCGCCGCTTTGCCGTCCATCCCGCTCTCTCCAGCCTCGCCGTCCTCACCGTCCTCTCCGTCCTCAGCGCCCTCGCTGCCCTCACCGTCCTCACTGCCTTCATCATTCTTCTCTTCTTCCCCATCCCACACCATCTTTGTCGCCTCGTCTGCGTTTTCCCCGCTGCACACTCCCCCTCGGCCATCACGCCGCCCCTGACGCTCCCGCCGTTCTCGTCGTCCCCGCCGTCCTCGCCGTCCTCGCCGTCCTCGCCGTCCTCGCCGTTCTCGTCGTCCTCGTCGTCGTCCTCGCCGTCCTCGCCGTCCTCGCCGTCCTCGCCGTCCTCGCCGTCCTCGCCGTCCTCGCCGTCCTCGCCGTCCTCGCCGTCCTCGCCGTCCTCGGCGTCCTCGCCGTCCTCGCCGTCCTCGCCGTCCTCGCCTTCCTCGCCGTCCTCGCCGTCCTCGCCGTCCTCGCCGTCCTCGCCGTCCGGGCCGTCCTCGCCGTCCTCACCGACCTCGCCGTCCTCACCGACCTCGCCGTCCTCGCCGTCCTCGGCGACCTCGGCGACCTCGCCGTCCTCGCCGTCCTCGCCGTACTCGCCGTCCTCACCGCCCTCGCCGTCCTCGCCGTCCTCGCCGTCCTCGCCGTCCTCGCCGTCCTCGCCGTCCTCGCCGTCCTCGCCGTCCTCGCCGTCCTCGCCGTCCTCGCCGTTCTTCCCTGTCCTCCCTGACCTTCCCAATTTCATTGTCTTCACGAATTTCGCCCCCCACACCACCCCCCGCTTCCCTTTCAGATCAAGGTGTTCCCTTAAGCTATTATAGACTTCGTCGTCGATGATGGCAAGAAGATGAACTGTGTTGCGGGCTTTCCTTATTTTAGTATTGATTTCGTACGAGGTTTTAGCCTTTTAAAAACCTATATTTTCATGCAAAATATTCTGAGTTTATTACACAAAATCACCAAAATGCAGTGTTAGCAATCGAGGTAAATGTAGGGTAAAATCGAGGTAAAATAGCCATCGAGGTAAAATTAATTAAATTCTTCTCTTTTATCTATCATGCCATTCGTTTTTTATGCATATTTTTTAACACTAACGGGAAACACGAAAATATTTCTCTGTAGTTCTGCATTAAGGTGAAAACAATTTATCGGGTGTTGTTTATTTGATCGGAGACATTCCTTTAATATGTCAACTCTCTCTCCGTGATGTATTGACATAATGTGGTAGTAATTTAGAGCCGAGTAAAAATGTAATTTAGTAAATATGACAGTGGTCGGGCTCAATTTTTAATTTTTGAGGTCTATAAATGAGATTATTAATACTAACACAGTTTCTAATAATTAAATCATCCATAATTTAATATTTTAATTTATACTAAAATTAATGAGCAATAAACGTTCACCCGCTCTGTGATTCCATGAACTTCTCTCGCATAGCAGGGGAGTCCTCGATATTTTGCGTATGCGAAAGTACTCTACATAAAATTACTTTTCTATATGAATACTATAAATAAATGCTATCAACCCCTAAATGCTCGAAAGCTATCAACGTATTAATCGAATATTGCTTTTACCAGTGTTCATATTTTTCACTCTGTGTTTGTGAAATTCAGAGATAATTTAACATGTTATTAAATTAATAGCTTTTACTTCTTCGGCTCTGTTACCGTATCCTGCAATTTGTTATTCCTGTGTTTTCATCATTGTATAACTCATTACTCTTCGACAACTGGAAGTCTATAATGATATCTTAAATTGAACGTTAGGTTTTAAAAATACAGAGTATAAGAAGTTGAATTTAAAAACTTGTATACTTCCATGGTCCATTTAAATTAAACTTTCATTCGCCAATAATGTGAATTTCTTTGTAATGATTGACAAACAGAAACGATTCACATATATTCTCATGGATATCTTCATTTATTCGTCATGTATAAAACGTAATTTTTTACTGTTTTAATAAAAGCTGAACTGAAGAATTTCTGTTTGCTTTTATGTATTCTTTATTTTTATTTCCAGGAAGTATCTGCAAAACAATAAACTGGAGTTTTTAATCATAAATATATTTTAATTCACGAACGGTAGCAACACTTAATAGGTAGACGTGTAAACAAGCACAGGCAGGTGAACTTAAAAATAAATAAAAAATGAATGAAGAAAACCTATTAAGATTGTACTGTTGAGTATATTACAAAACTCGGATACCCTTGCGTACTTCTTCATATAATACGTGTATGAAAGCAAATAATATTCAGTCAAAAGATATTTCTGGACGAAAATATAACACTTGAAGACATCGTTCCGGTAATGTGTCCCTAAATTAGATTAGACGAACGCCACCAGCGAATCATTCACTAGCCATTGACATGAACAACTCGTTACTAATAGTTAATATTCGTTTCTATTTACAAACTTCATACATTCAACTATTCGTTACTGTTCAACAATACCGTTACTAATATTAGTTATCTTCTTTATTAGTGCAGTAGTGAGATAAACATGCTTAAAGATTGTTTAGTGTTCGTGTTCAAGATGTTCACGAAATTAATTAAGCCTTAAATAAGGCACGCCTTAAATAAGGCTTCACGAAAAATGTTCAGACGTTATTAAACATTTGATTGGTGCGCTTAAAATGCTGATATTTACGCATATTTTCCTAAACTATGACTGCAAGATTTCTGAAGTTCAGTAACACATGTTGAACGTGAATAGAAAAATTTCACTCAGTTTTTAATTTTATTTGGTACTAGTGAACATGATTGTCAAGTATCATATTGTTAAAACGTTCTTCCTCAGGTTTGGGCATGCATTCGTTAATTCACTGTCTTGGAGAAATTTTATTTACTTGTTCAAGAAAACGTTTAAGTAATATATTTCTGGCCTATATTTCACAATCGCAGGGGCAAAATATGCAGAGAAAACGCGCTTAATACTTGAGGGTGAGCCGGGTTGCGTAGAGCTGTTCAGTGGCGCATGAGTCAGCATAAACGCATAAAATCATCATTAACGCGCGTGTATGTGCGACAGACATATGCACATTCTCATTTTACTATGCCTATATTTTTCGCTCAAGTGCAAGCAATAAGTTGGCAAAGTTTTATCGCAATAGAATGAACGGTACGGCAGCGCATAAAATACGAACAAACAAACTTTGATTTTCGTGTATTAGATAAAAATGATTTAACAGTTTTGTGAATATAAATGAATATTTTATTAGTTATTTGCGCATTGTTAGAAATTAGCATGTCAGTATTCAGTAACTTCTAAACAAGTCCATTGCTTCACAGCAACTAACACTTAAATGCGGATGCAAAATTCTAACAGTTTTATTGAAATCTGATAAAACGGATCGTGCATCGTAAATTCGCTACCCGTGTGCCGCGCGTGATACGTCCGTGCGTGTGGCGAATGCCGGAGCAGTACCCTAACAAACGGGCCACGGACCGCACACTATCTTTCCCTCCTCTTCCTTGCCCTACCCTCACCCCTTAACACACACACACGGATTCGGTGGTATAACGGTTAGCGTATCGGACTGTTGTACCCGAGTTTGCGGGTTCAAACCGATCGAAGCTGTGGATTTTTAAGGGCGAAAAAATTCTTCGTACGCCTTCCTTCGGAGGTGAAGTAAAGCTGGCTCTCCCATGTAGTAGATTTACTGTAAACACCGTACAGTAAACACTTTACTGTACTTACATGTAAAAGATCCTAAAGCCTAAATGAAGCCTCTGATGATGAAGCAAATCAAGCCTGTTTCGTTGCCCAAGATAATACCTCCTTTCTCCGCTAGGTGGTGAAAGGAGCGTAGCGAAATTTGCGTGGTTAGACGGAAGAGCGGGCCTGATGGCCCGAGTCTCGCCACGTAAAATAAGGCACTAACTAACTAACATGCACTACACTACCACATATGCCGAGACACCGGTCGGGAGCTTAGAGCTTGTCCTGGCTGGGGCGGTGCCCCGCTGGTGGGTGAGTCCTGGCTGGAGGAAACCGTACTGTCCAACGGTAGGTCTGAACCGGATCTCGCCATCGAGCGGGGAAAGATCACTGCTTTCCTCCGAGGAAAAACGTGCACTACACTTACGGGACTAATGACCTTAACTGTTCACGCGCCCGGAATCAGTAACCAACCAACCAAATCCGTGCGCGTGTTGGGGGCCGCCGTGGCCGAGCTGGCCGCAGGGAGGACCAGGTAGATCCGGAGCGAGGGGTGTGTGTGGACGCGGGTGCAACCGTCGCCGGGAGGGGGGAGGAGGTTCGGTTATGCGGAGGGGGAGGCGCGGGGTCGGTCTGCGGCTGACGGGGCCGGTGGGAGCGAGGGCGTGTTCTGCGTGCGGTGCACGGGCGCGGGGGAGAGGGAGGCAAGGATGGGCGGGGCTTCCGTGACACTGCACCCGGGGCCCCGGTCCACTGAGGTAATTAATACAACGCACTCGGTCGTAGTGAGACGTTGCGGACGACGTTTACTGTCCTGTTTTATGTGGCGTTCAGCAATTAGATTGATTGATTGATTGATTTTTTCGTGTTTCCGGGCGCGTCAACTGCTTCGGTCATTAGTCCCGTTAGTGTAGTGCTTGTTTTTGTCTCGGGAGATGGCGGTGATCTTCCCCGCTGGATGGCGAGATCCGGCGCCGACCTACCGTCGGTTAGTGGAGTTTCCCCTTAACCAGGTCTCTCCCACCAGCGGGGCACCGCCCCAGCCGAGACAAGCTCTAAGCTCCCGACCGGTCTCCCGGAATGTGTGGTAGTGTAGTGCATGTTAGTGTAAGTGTCTGTGTAAGGGGAGAGGATAGGACAAGGAAGAGGAAGGACAGACCGCGCGCGGTCCGTGGCCCGTTTGGTAAGGTACTTCTCCGGCATTCGCCTGGTGTTGATCGGAGAAACCACGGAAAACTACCGATCAGAGCAGCCGGCCGCTACAATTCTCCTCCAGACAGCGATTGAATTCGAATTATTAGAGAAGAAACGGGTATTTGGTAGATAAAACGAGCTCTTTTTTATGTAATGAGTGCGGCCGTAACCTTCACTACGAGAAAGGAGGAGGAAAAACTGAAATTTGTTCCCTTAAACATGAAATAATAGAGTAGACCTATAATTCTTATTAAACAATAATTGGTTTTGACTTACAATACTTATTGTCAATTGTACATGTGAAAAAAGTGTAGTCTTTCACAAGTACAGCTTCATAGTACACAATCACTTCACAAGTACCTACCTATAGTTAATTACGTAATACCATGCGGGGTTGATGTATTGTAGTAGCTGTTTCGAATTTATGGTATCCATTAGCGTTTTGCAATCGATGAGGAAATCTTGAGCTGTTTTGTTTTGTAGAGACTACTAGTTATTGTTACTATGTACACAACTATGTATTGCGTAGTGAGAGTTCCTTCTGAGTATGCAACCCGAAATGTATATCTGCTTTAGGGTTTGCCGAATGACTGAATGGACGTACAAGAAAAATAAGTTTTGAGTTCATTTATATGCTGAAATATCTAATGTGATCACTTTGACGGTTATGAAAAGAAGTGAAGTAAGTTTCTAAGAATTTATTACTTTTAATGTTTGTAAAGTATAATAGATTAGTAGTACGCACTGTGTGAATTGCTTTTAGTGCCTGCCAAACTACAAAACTACATTAGTCCATAATCTGTAAAGTACACTATGCACAAACAATTCAGTTTCTTAAATAAAATTACCTAATTAATTGGTGAATGGTGCAACTCTAATAGCTATACACACGATTACAAAAAAATGAAAACACCAAAATACATCGACTCTTTCGCAATTGGTGCGTAAAAAGCGTATTATAATATTATCAAACGCTCAAAGAAAGAACTACATGGAAGGCTCAAACTTCTCTTTGAAAAATATCCACGTCATATGACGTTTCACAGGCTCGAGTATTTAATGAACGTGACTGTGAAATATAAATATGTTCGAATCTCATGTTTCAAAGAGAACATTTTTCTCCTTGAAATCGAGACAACTGTTTCATCCCGCAGTAACTAGAAGACTCTCTTTTTATCCTGCAACTCGCAATGCCGCAATAAATCCTTCCATAGTCGTGTCTCTCTCCTTGTTCCATTACGACATTTGTTCGCTTTTCTTATTTGGTCCCGTTCACCAAAGATTTGAAAGCATTTGCCTTCATCACTCTGCGAGTATGATTTCCCTTTGGAGACATAAGCGCCTGCAGGTCTCATATCACCATTCTCTACAACTCTCCCGTTCTCTCTTAATACGTTCCACCGATCGCAACCTGGAAGCTTTTCTACCCTTTTTTATTATATACCTCTCACCACCCTACCCATTCGCTTACGTCTCGCTTGACTCTCCTACGCTCTCTTATGCTTCTGCTGCCCCTTCCAGCGTCCTAACGCGCGGCCCTTGTCCGCCCCGCCCCTCGCGTTCTGCTTGTGCGTAGGGCCGGCAGAGGCCTGGCAGCGGAGGCGCCTCCGCTGATTTAGGCCGCGTGGAGGCGGGATGAAATTTCCCGGCGTCCTCCGGGGATGATAAATCTCCCACGGCCGCCGCGACCGCAACGCCCGGCCGGCCGCCTGCCCGCCCGCCCGCCCAGCTCCTGCACGCGCTCGCGCTCCTCCGCCCCGCCCCGCCCCGCCCTCCGCCTGCCTCACCGCGCCCCGCCCCACCCCATTTCGCCCCGCCACGTCTCGCTCCGCCCGCTTTGCCACGCCCCGCTCCTGCTCCCGCTCTGAACAACCTAGCTCCGCTCCCTCCGCTCCGCCCCGCAACGCCCCGTCCCGCTCCGCTCCACACTGCTCTGACCCGCTTCGCCCCGTTCCGCCCCGCTCCGCCCCGCCCACTTCCACCCCACCCACCTCCGCCCCGCCCACCTCCGCCCCGCTCACCTCCGCCTCGCCCACCTCCGCCCCCCCCACCTCCGCCCCCCCACCTCCGCCTCCCCACACCTCCGCCACGCTCCGCCCTCCTCCGCCCCGCCCGCGCTCCCCCGGTTCTTTCCGCCCCGGTCCGCTCCTCCGCCCCGCCCGCTCCTCCTCCGCCCCCGCTCCGCCCCCTCCTCCGCTCCCGTGGCCCTCCTCCTCCACCCCGCTCCGCGCTCCTCCGCCTCCCTCCGCCCCGTTCCGCCCTCCTCCGTCCCGATCCGCCCTCCTCCGCCCTGCTCCGCCTCCGCTCTGCCACCGCTCCGCCCCCGCACCGGCACGCTCCTCACCGCTATGCCCAGTTCTGCCCCGCTCCGTCCGGCTCTGCGCCTCCCCGCCCTGCTCTGCCCTGCCCCGCCCCGCTTTGCCCCACCCCGCTCTGCCCCGCCCCACTTCGCTCCGCCCAGCCCCGCAAGGCCCCCGCTCCCCCCCGCTCCGCCCCCCTTCGCCCCGCTCCACCCCCGCTCATCCCCGATCTGCTTCTCTCGGCCCAGTTCGTCCGGCCCTGCTCTCCCTTCCTCGCCTCGCCCTACCCCGCCCGGCCCGCCGCCCCCATCTCTCCCCTTCTCCCGGCTCCGCGCCGGCTCGTTACCCGGGGCGCCGGGAAGGCTGGGGCGGCCGACCCGCAACGGCGCCCTCGCCTTGGGCCTCCACCCGCTGCCCTGAGCCGCTGCTCGGCCGCCCTCGCACCTCCGCGCCCGGGCCGTGTTTTCCCTGCCGTCACATGCATTCCTTAGGTTCCTTAGTTTCCTCTGTCCTGGCCCCTCCCGATCCCATTGTTCCATTTCCCGCACTCTCAGTCTGTGCACTCGAGTGCCGGCCTTTTGCCCTCCCGAGCCTCGCACTCCTAGTCTTTAAGTCTCTCATCCCATTGTTCTAGTATCCACCCTTTCAGTCCCAGTTCTGTCATTTTTCTTCCCTCCTTGTCTTGGTTATCTTTATTTTGTCACTCCTTCGACATGTTCTCTGTCTCTTTCTGACCTTTCCATCGCTTCTTGTTTTGTATTACTACCATATACGCTATTGCCGGCTTTCGTGAAGTCCCTATTTTCTCTCATCTTTCTTGTCCTCAATTTATGTCATAACTTTATTCTCCTCGTTCCCGCCCCTTTCACCCGTTCTTTTCGTTCATGATAACCCTACCATGCTTTAAGGCTTCTGTTTTCCACTTTGCTCTGCGCCTTTTTGACGGCCCTTCTTCCATCTCCATCTTAGTGTCCGTTGTTCGATCCGCTACTTTCCAGCCTTCCCTGGGCCCTCTTTATGTGCCACTTTAACCTTTCGTGGGCCCTTCCCATTCTTTTGCTCTCACTCCTTAGTTTTTCCTCCGGTTTCATGTTCGCACCGCCCTTCCCTCTGCTTCTTGCCTGTACAATCCTCTGCAACGAAACCGCTCCCTTCCTCTCTGCTGTCTCATCTCTTTCTCCTCTCTCGCAGCTTCTCTCTCCCTTCCTATGCCCAGCTGGCAACATTCCCTGCCCCGCGAGGTCCAGTTCCGTCTGCTCCTTTTCCCGCGCCGTCTCGCCGCCCATCCATCCCGCCCGCCGCCTTTCTTGGGCGAGCCGGCCCCTCGCCAGCCCTGTTTGTAATGCGTGTTTAACGGACGCCCTAAGGAGATGAAGGATGTCTGCCCGCGCCTCAGCCGACGTCTCCGGCCGGTTGGCCCAGCAGGCAGAAGGGAGCGCCGAGACGCCGAATTAAACGCTGATTCCCTTGACCAACAGCCTCTGAAATGATCACACTGGCTGCTCCGTTGAAATTGCAGCAAAAGGGTGTTTCGGGAACTGTTGAAGGTAGAATATTTTCAATAATATACTCCCTTTATTGCGTAGTGTAACTCATCTGTAACATAATGGTTTTTTAGGTCATAAACGCATTCTAACGATTTAATTATGAACTATTTTATATTGCACGTGATGTACATCATGCGTTTGTCACCCCATCCGTTGTTCAGCAGTAAACGCGACAATGAAACGTGATATAGTGATAGTAATCTAGTGGCGTCTTGAATCGGTACTTCCTGGTAACATACTGTTTCCGTATATCAGAAACGAAACGTTTTTAGGAAAATAATCAAACTAAAAAACTAATGATATTACTGACTGAATGATTTGAAAAATAGGTAATTTTTTTGAATCGTGAAATATAGCACATTTCGTTGGAGGAGTAACATAATTTTCGTTTTCCTTAAGTAATACTTACTTCTGATTTTTTTATTTTTCCCTTTATTAAAATAAATACATGTAATGAAAAATAATTATTGCACGTAAAAATTAAAAGTCATGCAATAAAGGGTTAAGAGAATATATATGGTATTTGTGTATGCGGTATTATTAATAGACAAGGACGATATTGTGAGATGATAGGTCATTTCATAAGGATCACCGATGGTTTTTAAACGGATTATAAAATTTTCCTCGCACCATTAGTGTGTAAATATTTTCAGTCCTCCTCCATGTAAATAATTATTTAAATCGGTCTGTATTATAACTATCCAAGGTGCAGCGCCTGAATGTAATTATATTGAATAAATCTTAGAATGGTAATTGGAAAAGAATGGTACGTGAATGTTTGCACCCACTATGCCCAGCGACACCACACATTGTAACATTTCTTGTGCGGAAATGTGATTGGAGAGTTTTCGATCACGATGCCCCAGGGCGTATACACTCATGGAATAATGAACATTACTCTTTATCTACACGCCTATCGTGCAATTATTCTATAAATATTAAGTTGCCTCCCTCACTATGTGGGGCCAAATTTCATACGTCTTTTACTATTTAAAAACCTAATCCAAGACAAAATAATTGGTGCGAATAAAAGCTTTTTTTGTAACGTAGTATACGGGATGGTAACATTATATCAAATTTTATTGATGTATTTTAATGATTAACCTCAATTTACTCTCATCTATTTTTATTGCCGGTAATGGTCGTGACAGATTGAGGGAATATTCCTTCGGGTAGTTAAATCATATATTTGGCATCTCGGCAATCTATAATAAGAATTACTCTCAAATTCTTTTATATATTGTTGTTATGTTTCTTCGTTATTTCGTCATGAAGCCTTCCAGAGGGTGGAGAGCGTGTAATAATATTGTATACTTCAGAACGCATCCCTAAAACCTGAGAAGCTTTTGATATACAGCATCTTCATTGTTAAAATTTGTGTAAAAAAGGTATAAAAATTTGTAAATGTTTAACATATTATCTTCACACCTCTCCAGTATGTGAGTGCAATTGAATACAACGGCACATAACAATTCGTTTTTAGTAAAAATGTATATCGCCTGCAATAGTAATGTATATAAGAAAAAGTAATGTGAGACAATACCTAATTTAATTTCAATGCAAAACTTTCCGCATGAGAAGTTCTATTCCTCATTCTTCGTACTCAGCCGATCTTCATTTTAAGCTCGTTCGCTCACTTCGCTGTGTGCCACGCTCGCTGCGGCGCGGAGAGGAACTAAATCTGCGCGCCGCCACCGCCGACGCCATTGTTAGCACCGAGGCCCACTTAAACGGCTGCAGGGCGCGCCATCTTTTCGACGTCAACACGTCGTGAAATTGCTGCTAATTTTACGGCTTCGATCTGCCCGCGTCGCTCCGGGCCACGGGAGAGAGCATGCAGCGTCTGGTGCCGGGCTGAAGGCGAAATTAGATCCTTCGAACGGAAGTAGGAAGCGGGGCGAGGCCGGGGACGTAATGAAGACGAGACTACAATCGCGCAATCGAGCCTCCGTCGGCGTTAAACGGGAAGGCGCCTCCGAAACCGCTCGTTTGGGTGCGCTTGTCAGCCGAAAGGGAGAGCGGGTGGGAAGTGGAGAGATTAGAAGCCATTATTTGCTGACGTAGGGTTACTTTACGAGTGTTGTTACGTGTAGAGTTTTGTTCATGCAGAGGTTGATTGATTGATTACTAGTGAATCCTGGCGCGTCAACGGCTAAGGTCATAGGTCCCGTAAGTGTAGTGCATGTTTTTTTTTCTCGGGAGGGGGGGGAGGCTTGCAACGCTGAATGGCGAGATGAGGCACCGACCTACCGTCGGCTAGCGAGGTTTTCTTCAACCAGGTACCTCCCACCAGCGGGGCACCGCCCCAGCCGGGACAATCTCTAAGCTCCCGACCGGTCTCACGGAATATGTCATAGTGTAGTGCATGTTAGTGTAAGTGTGTGAGTAAGAGGAGAGGATAGGACAAGGAATGGGAGGGAACGATCGCGCGCGGTCCGTGGCCCTTTTGGTAGGTTCCTGCTCGAGCATTCGCATGGTATTGATCGGAGAAACCACGGAAAACTACCGAGCAGCCTGTCGCTAGAATTCTCTTCCAGATAGCGTCCGAATTCGACATAACTATCTGGCCAGTGTAGAAAACCCTGCTACATCGGGACTCGAATCCCAGGACCTCCCGATCAGAGGCACGGCAGTGACCTCAGTTGAACCACCGTGAGTCCTCTCTCCCGGTCCATGCAGAGGTGTAATCTATATTCCCGTTGCACGCTGTTGTGTTGCCTGGTTGCTTTTACTTTTTCAGTTGTCGCTTTGCAGTTGATTTGTTTGATTTGTGTTCGTGCTTTTTCCCAAGCGTCCCGATATGTTAAAAGGTAACAGTTTTCTAAATATGAGATATGTTCTTGAGGCGTTAGTTTTAATTTTCTTTTGTATCAATAACTGTATTTAAATATACTTCCTTTTTTACTCTGAATGTGATTTAGAGTCAGAAAAGAAGGTATTTTTCGTCGCAGTGAAAAGTCCGATTTGCGTCAGCCATCTGAAAATTGAAATGGAGGTTATCAATCTTTTGTCCTTTTAATATCCTTGTAGATTTTATTTTGATTCAAATAAAATATATTTACCTATAGATGCATAGTACACAGGAGGGAGAAGATTCAAGTCGAATATAATATAATTTTTTAAATTATTACTACATATCTTAAGAAACACTGACAGAAAGAGTAATAAAAAATTATTTTGTCTAATATTTGCCTCTGCAGACCCTACTTTCTGAATTAAGTTTTCCATTACTAAAATTCATAAATTGGTAAAATTATTTTCTCGCTCTTTTAAAAATATTTTGAAAAGTCCACTTTGTTCAGGTTCTGGCAAATAAACGCAAAGTTCAAAATACCTCTCTCTTTGGAGCACACTTTTGTCTGCCCTGAACAAGGTATTAAAGTCCATTATCTTCGTATTCTCCAGCGAGAACGTGGAAATACCAACAACGGAGAAAGAATTTAATGAAGTAATCAGGTATTGTTTTAGTGCACTGCAAGACTACTATAAATTGGATACTTTTTTCCATCCTCTGTGGACATGGCGTTGTTGTTTTTTGTTTTTTTTTGTGTGTATTACATGTAATGAGTTTCTGGATTCCCGAGAATATATTCCTTCCTCTTTGTAACAGAGCGGTTTAGAAAAATATTGGACTGAATTTGGTACAATTCAGTTAATTGTACTCTATAATGGCCTCATGTTACAAAATTCAATAGAGGAAAATGTAACATCTTTCATAAAAAATATATAATTATTGAGTTCGTTTTATACAAATGTACACCTTCTTGTTACAAGTATAAATAAGTCTTGTGTTACAAACTTATCTTTTTATATTCATATTTTATTAAGGTTTGAAACAGTAGTGTCTGAGTATGATAGATATAAAAGGAAATAATTTTATTTTAGTATAATAGTAAAACGTCATACACAATTTAACATGTCTGCAGCAGAATTGCACAGGATCGGCAAAATTGTTTCCTGAAGACAAGTTTGCTTTTAATGAAGGGTCCGTCAGAGAGGTTTTACTGTATTTTTGTAACAGAAGAAGGTTTTAAAAAAGGTTTTATTGTAACTTGTCAGAGAAAACGGAGGAAGGTGTTGATAAAGTTTTGTGAAGATTGCTCGTCCTCTCTATCGCAGGTTACCCTAACAAACGGACCACGGACCGCGCGCGATCTTTTCTTTCTCTTCCTTGTCCTATCCTCGCCCCTTACACATACTTACACTAACACGCACTACACTTCCACACATGTCAGGAGACCAGTCGACAAATAAACTGCGTAAAAGAACTTTAAATATGGATTTTATTACCAAAATTCGAGATTGTATACTTAAGATGATTACAAAAATCATCTAAATGGCAAAATTTCGTTAATTCGGTGTATTTTCAGTATTTTCTTCATCGTCCGTATATAGTCGCAATGGTATGAATGGCATTGGAGACGATTGATTCAGAAGCCTAAAGGGACATAGAAGCTTAGCCTGCTGTTTGCTACTTCACGCTATACCCTTAATCTCCTTCAATGACTTGCGCAAAGTTTCTACCTCACTAAAATTGTGAGTACATACTCTGTACATACAAGTGCCTTAATGCACAACCCCACAGTTGTTGTGAAAAAAGAAGAGCGAAAATAATGAGGGAATTTCTGTCCATGATTTTCAGCTTGCATACATTTTCCCTTTCGCTGTGCCATTTTCACCATCATCATCGCCACTGCTGCCACCAATGACACCGTTTAGTCCTAAGTCGAAGACGCAGTTCAGGAATGCCTCTCCCACAAATTACGAGAAATCTTGGGTCTTGATGCCCACTCCCGTTGCCTCTCCCACATCCCCATCCACACTCTTGCTCGTCCGTCATCTCGCCATCTTTTCCACCGAGTCCATCACCGTCAAAAACACCGTCACAGTCATACTCATCATCACCACTACTACCACCACCGCTACCACTATCACCATCACCATCGCCATCGAAACGCCATAGCCATGTGTCTCTATCGACATCGCTACTGGCATTACCATCTCAACCGCATTCACCATCACCGTCATAGCCATGGTCACCCTCATCGCCACCACCATCGGCGTCTCCACCACCATCGACCATGGCCACAAACATCGCGATCTCGATCGAACCATCGCCATCTCCTCCGACCCCGCCATCACCCCCGCTGCCGGCCATCGCGGCCGCCGTCGCTGTCGTCATCGACGTCGCCGCCGCCACCGCCGCCCCCGACGCCACCGCCGCCGCCCCGCCGCCACCGCCGCCACCTGCCTCATGCCAGCACTCACTTGCTCCTGCACCAGCCTCCTCTGCCGCCTCCTGCCGCCCCACCACCGCCTGCCTCCACGCCTCCATATCCATATCACTGCTCCACCACTCCTCCCACCTCCTCTGCCGCCTCCACCTCATGCCGCCACCGCCAGCCGCCACCGCCACCGCTACCCATGCCGCCGCCGCCGCCGCCACCGCCGCCACCACATCCACCACCGCCGCCGCCGCCACCGCCGCTACCGCCGCCACCACCACCACCACCGCCACCACCACCACACCGCCACCACCACCACCGCCGCCACCATCGCCACCATCGCCACGCCGTCGCCACCACGCCGCCGTCGCCGCCGCCACCACCGCGCCACGCCACCGCCACCGCCACCGCCACCGCCACCGCCACCGCCACCGCCACCGCCACCACCGCCACCGCCACCGCCACCGACTCCGCCACCGCCACCACCACCGCCACCACCGCCGTCACCGCCGCCACCACCGCCACCGCCGCGGTTCTCAGTGCCACCAGAGTGGC
The DNA here is from genome assembly GCA_011170035.1 of Teleogryllus occipitalis. Lineage (NCBI taxonomy): Eukaryota > Metazoa > Arthropoda > Insecta > Orthoptera > Gryllidae > Teleogryllus > Teleogryllus occipitalis. The sequence goes on from BLKR01003842.1 coordinate 97,382, forward strand.
AACCGCCTCCCAGGAAGGCAAGCGGTCTCGTCTCGCCCTGTACGGCGCGTCGTTCACCGCCGCCGCCGCCCGCGTCCGCGAGCCCGTTCGACTCGCGCGCCGCTTCCTGCCTCTGCCGCCGCCCCAGGCCGCGCTCTCGCAATGGCAACTGTCGCTTTTGGCGGCCAACACTACTGTTAGGTGTTTCGCGCAATCGCGTCGGCCAACCACGTGTTGAACCGTCTCCTCAACGGTGAAGATTACTCCTGGAAAGTCTGTGTGGAATTTGTGGGGGATAAAGCGGATGCTCTCTCGGTTTCGAGGCTCTGAACGATTTCGGTTTTGCCTGCCCCTCATTTTATTACTGCATCATCTTTCGTTCATAATGATATCGCCCTGTTTGGCGCAGTTTTGTTCTGTGGTATGATATTAAAACTAAATATCACGATCAATATTTCTTCTTGATTGTCAATATACGTTTGCAAATAATATTCAATGGGATAGCAGTTCCCACACTAAGCACCTGATGATGTAACGAAACTAGTTACGAAACGTTGTGCAATTGCTAGAATAAATGATTGTCATAAAAAGCTTGGGATACATTTATTTGTAAGTATCACGATCTAAATTACGTTATTGATAAAATCATGTAATGTCTGTCTTGTTATTGAAATTAATTTTAAATATAATATATTAAGATAATTTCACTATTAATAAAATTATTGTGCATAACTAAAAAGTCATATGTAAGAAGATTATTAATATCTTTCTTGAATTTATTTATCGACTTTTGTTTACATTGTGTTCTGAAAGAGAACTACCGCCACCCCCACCCCACCGCCACCCCACCGGTAGCGGCAGCTCAGTGCATCAACTAATGTCACTGCAGCGCCTCTGACTGGGAGGTCCTACGTTCGAGTCCTGACGGCGGCAGGATTTTCGACACTAGCTTTTCCGCTAAATCGAATTCAGTCGCTGTCTGGAGGAGAATTCTTGCGGCCGGCTGCTCTGATCGGTAGTTTTCCGTGGTTTCTCCGATCAACACCAGGCTAATGTCGGAGCAGTACCCTACCAAACGGGCCACAGACCGCGTGGGATCTGTCCTTCCTCTCCCTTGTCCTATCCTCTCCTCTTACACACATACTTACACTATCGTGCACCACACTATCACATATTCCGGGAGACCGGTCGGGAGTTTAGAGCTTGTCACAGCTGGGGCGTTGCCCCGCTGGTGGGAGAGTCCTGGTTAAGGGGAAAGCCCACTAGCCGACGGTAGGTCGGCGCCGGATCTCGCCATCCAGCGGGGGAAGATCACCGAGACAAAAACATGCACTACACTAACGGGACTAATGGCCGAAGCAGTTGACGCGCCCGGAAACACGAAAAAATCAATCAATCAATCAATCAACCCACCGCCACCCCCACCACCACCGCCACCGTCAACACCGACACCGTCATCGCCACCGCCACTACCACGCCACTGTCGACAGCGCGACCGCCACCGCCACCGTCACCGCCACCGTCACCGCCACCGTCACCGCCTCCGCCACCGCTACCGCCACCGTCAACACCGCCACCACCACCGCCACTGCCGCCACCGCCACCGCCACCGCCACCGCCACCGTCACAGCCGCCGCCGCTGCAGCCGCCTCAGTTGCCCCGGCCAATAGCCTCGCCTCCGTCCTTCCGCGAATGCCACAGAGGCGGTAGTTGGCCGACGGCGGCACCGGAGGCTGCGCCCGGCAGCCACCGCCAGCGGTGCCAATGGTCGCATGACGAGCCTCCGAGCCACACGCGTGCGAACGAGAACGAGTAGCGAGGATTGCACGCGGAGGCATTTCTCGCAGGGGCGAGTTATTCGCTCCGTAAATATTGGTTGGTTGGTTGGTTTTTCGTGTTTCCGGGCGCGTCAACTGCTTCGGTCATTGGTCCCGTAAGTGTAGTACATGTTTGTTCTCGGGAGATGGCTGTGATCTTCCCACGCTGGATGGCGAGATCCGGCGCCGAACCACCGTCGGCTAGTAGGGTTTTCCCCTAACCAGGACTCTCCCACCAGCAGGGCACCGCCCCAGCCGGGACAAGCTCTAAGCTCCAGACCGGTCTCCCGGAATATGTGGTAGTGTAGTGCATGTTAGTGTAAGTGTATGAGTAAGGGGAGAGGATAGGACAAGGAAGAGGAAGGAAAGATCGCGCGCGGTCCGTGACCCGTTTGTTAGGGTACTGCTCCGGCATTCGCCTGGTGTTGATCGGAGACCACGGAAAACTACCGATCAGAGCAGCCGGCCACTAGTCCGTAAATATTGATTTACTCGATCATTCATTCATTTACCCTTTAATTTAGTGGCGAAGCGTGAAATTACGTTTTAGGAAACCGGATAGGTAACATTTTATTATGACACACACGCACATACATCATTTTTAAAATATTGTGAATGATGACATTAAAGAAAACAAAACAGGAGAATAGTACAATCCTCAAACCTTTTACCCCCAATTGCAATGTCAGAAACAATTTTACTAACATATAATCGTGTTGTAAAAATTATGTCATGTACTTCTTGAATCAAGGTATACTTTTCTTGAAAAAGTTAATTATTAATTTTATTATTTTGCTACGAAAGACAATCGTTTACAGAAAATGTATCAACTTTACGAGTGTATCTGCCATTAGAACAGAAGATTAGAACCTCCTGTCAGAATCAGATACAAGTTTAATCTGTTCTATCGTATTCTAATTTCGGCTATTTCTTAATTTATTCTATATTTTTATAATTTTGAGGATAATCAGGTCAGCTTTAAACTTGTGCTAACGTTGTCTCTACCGTGAAGACCTCCCAGGTCTTTGTGCTTCGGCCAGTTAAGCGGTCGGGCTTCCATTAAATCTTATCGATATGAACAGAAAACATTTTAAGTAGCATAAGTAGTAAATAGGCTAAAAAATTGCAATTACATTTTCTGTTCTGGATGTGGAGAGAGATTTCTCATTTTTTTTTTCAATACTTTTTGGGATAGTTGAGCTTCCCCTATGTACTACACGCGCTTCGTCCCTGCCAATAATGTTCCTCCTAAATTCTCCATAACTTTCTTTTTCTCTCTTTCTTTCCCTTCCTTTTTCTATTTCTCTCGCTCATTCAAGCTTTTAATCATTTTCCATTGTTGAGACCCTTCCATAGAACATTTTTCTTTTGAAAGAATAGTAGTAAGGTTTGTCATCGAACTAGGGTAAAGACATTTTACATTTATTTCAACAGGAAACGTGGTCTAAGATAGCGTAGAGTAAATGAAAGCCAGTTGCCCAAATATGACTGTTTTTTTTTTCACGGGAAGCTGTTATTTTTGAGGTCGCAAAATTTAACATTCATCTATCAGTAATCCGTTAATTCTCTACCGCCATTAGGATACATGTTAATATGTTGTAAAGATTGCCTTTTATATAGGATTTATAGGCAAAAACAGCTTCAATTTATTATAGACAACGTATCACATTTTGTAGCAGTCCATTAATAAAACAAAATGTGATACGTTGTCTATAATAAATTGAAGCTGTTTTTGTCTATAAAAACATTAGGATACCTATAATATTGATGCAATTAATAATTTATATTTTAAACAACAAGTAAGTTACGTCTCGAAAGAGGAAATTTTAACTCTACGAATAACCATGGAGTTATCTCATTATTTGCTGAGTAAACTAGTGAAAAATAACCATCTTCGACAAAAATGTCTATAACTACAAAGCACTTCTGCAACAGCCATTTGCGAAGATAAATTCTCAATGAGAAACAATGAAAGTCATTATATTGTACTTGAAAATACAGGTTTGTTCGGTGTAATAATTAAAGACAAAATGTATTTAATATACTGATGGTGCTTCACATATCAAATAATTAAACTTGTTGACTGCTCCCTTTCTTAATAAAAATCATGGTTTAAATGAGAGTACGGGAGTACATCCTTTTAGGTTGAATCTATATACAAGTACCTAGCGATCTACGAATCCTCGAATCTTATTATTGGTTATATTGTTGACATAATTCATTATCCCAAAACATTTTTCAACCAAATCTTCCCCAAGACTAAGATACTCGTTTCGGTTGAAAATTATTCCGAAATCTTCCCCAAGAGTAAGATACTCGTTTCGGTTGAAAATTATTCCAAAATCTTCCCCAAGAGTAAGATACTCGTTTCGGGTGAAAATTATTCCAAAATCTTCCCCAAGAGTAAGATACTCGTTTCGGTTAAAAATTATTCCAAAATCTTCCCCAAGAGTAAGATACTCGTTTCGGTTGAAAATTATTCCAAAATCTTCCCCAAGAGTAAGATACTCGTTTCGGTTGAAAATTATTCCAAAATCTTCCCCAAGAGTAAGATACTCGTTTCGGTTGAAAATTATACCAAAATCTTCCCCAAGAGTAAGATACGCGTTTCGGTTGAAAATTACGCATCATCCAGAACCGGCAGGATCGCAAGGCCTCGCTCGATGCTATGAAGACGTTGCCCAGACTGTACTTGGCAGTGAGGGAGTGTGTGGTGGAGGAGGCGGGGGCGGCGGCTCCTCAGAGGAAACCCCGTGAGGGGGAGGGGAAGGGGAGGGGCGGGGCTGAGGCGTGGTGCCCGCAGAGACTCTGGCGGTGCCGGCGCCTAAGGCGGCCTTCAGCGCTCCCGGCGGCGCGCACCGTAATTAAATTCCACGCGGCGGCGCGGCGGTCGACTCGCGCGCGACGATGACGACGACGACGATGCGACGAAGGCTCAGGAGTGTGACGACGATGGTGGAGGCGTGGGTGGAGACAAAGACGAAAGCGGCGGATCCTTCAAGAAAAGGACCGGGAGCGGTGGCTCAGTGCATCAACTAATGTCACTGTAGCGCCTCAGATCGGAAAATCCTAGGTTCGAGTCCTGACGGCGGCTGGATTTTCGACACTAGCTTTTCAGCTAGGTCGAATTTCGTCGCTGTCTGGAGGAGAATTCTAGCGGCCGGCTGCTCTGATCGGGAGTTTTCCGTGGTTTCTGCGATCAACACCAGGCGAATGCCGGAGCGGTACCCTAACAAACGGGCCACGGATCGCGTGCGATTTTTCCTTCCTCATCCGTGTCCTATCCTCACCTCCCCCACACACACTAATATGCACTACACTACCATACAATCTGGTCGCGGACTTAGAATTTGTCCCGGCTGGGGCGGTGCCCCGCTGGTGGGAGCTAAGACGAAAATCTCAGGAATCAAGTTTAAAAATAATTTAGTAATACAAACATGGGACGAACTTTTGGAATGCCTATTTGAAGCCATTAAATTCATAGTTAAATTTTGATTGGAAGATAAAAGGGATGGCTATGTTTAAGGGGAGAATGTGTGGAAATGACACGATGGGAAAGTTGTACTATGAGTATTGCAGCAATATTGGCAGACGTATGTTCTCTAGTGCCTTTTTAATGTAACGATGTATTCTTTTTATGGATTCTCAAATTAGTAAAAGATGTTTATTCTAAAATATTCATTCTAGAAGACAAGAAGAAGAAGAAGAAAAAGGAAAGAAGAAGCTCTATAAGGAGTCATTAAAAAATTCGAGTCTCGGATTTGTTAAATATTAAATTAAGCTACAGTACTGCCCATAGTGACTCCGCCTGCATCTTATACCTACAAGAGTAGATATACACTTACATGGCATGCAAACGTTTTGAATGCCAATAAGTTTATTCTATTTTTATTGCAAAAAAATGTTGATGTAAGTGATCTTGTACCACGCACTGCATGGCAGTCTGCAAAGGCGGTGGAGTAGTGTGGAGTAGAAAATACAATGAGGAACAGGGAGGTACTTAGAACCAGTATGTTTCCGCTGTTTGTGCAGTCCTAGGGTTTGAGCCTTCAAGGTGAATATATATATATATATATATATATATATATATATATATATATATATATATATACAGAGAGAGATATGTGTGTGTGGAGTATTGTAGCGGCTGGCTACTCCGATCAAAAACCAGTCGAATACCGGACCCAAACAAACGTGCCGTATCCTCTATCTTCCTTAACCTATACTCTCCCTTCACACACACTTACATGCAATATCTACCACACAAGTCGGAGCAGCGGTTGTCACGACTGTGGTAGTGCCCCGCTGGGGGAAATACTAGGACGATGTAGCGAGACGTGTAGGCGGATCTCACAATCCAGTTTGGAAGAAACAGCGTCACATCTCCCAATGAAACATTCCCTACACTAACAGGACTAATGACCATAGCAGTTGATGTTGGGTTATTGCGGGGAGACTGTCCGTAGGCAGTGTTCCGCACCCGAGTTTCGACCCAGGCTTCCTTCTAGGCCTACCCCCGTCGCGGGTCTGGGAACTTATCTAAGCAGGCGCACCCCGTGGGCAGTCCCGTCTGCGCCTGGGATTTGACTCTCACTTTCTCCGCCAGATGTCGGGCTCAGTTAACTACATCCGAACTGTCTGGTTGGGAGTTCGTTAGGGGATGTGGAATCTCGTTAGGGCGGGATGTTGTCGGATGGATTTAATTTTGCCGGGCATGCTGCCAGGGTTCTTTTACATGCCACAAGAGTGACATGGCTACTGTAGATTTTCCGCCCTTCGAAAATCCGGGTTCCTCGGCCGGGATCGAACCCGCGCACTGGGGGTTCAGAGGATAACCCCTCACCCACCGAGGAGCCAGAAAACCTCAATCAATGAACAAGGAGGCAGGGGGCTCTGGCGAACGCCTGCGACGGTGGACGCGGCGTCGGCCTGAGAGAGGGACGCGTAGCACGGCTTCGCGACGCCAATTAGGCGCCGTTCGCACGGCAATCGCTCTAACCCTCCCCGTCTCCCATTTGGGGCTGGCGCAATCCTCGCTGCTTCGAAGCGTCTCCAATCGCCGCTGTGGGACATTCGCGTCTTGTTACGGCCTGCTGCCTGTGGTCAACTCGCTAATGACGGTTTAAATACTCGGTTGATTCATTACTACGATTGAATTTACGAACTTTAAATTATTGAATTTGAATACTAGGATTAATTAATTTAGCGAACTACTGAGATCATTAGTGCTGTAAGTGTAGTGCATGTATTTTTCATCGGAAGGTGGCGGTGATCTTCCCCCGCTGGATGGCGAGATCCGGCGCCGACGTAATGTCGACTAGCGGGGTTTCCCCTAGCTAGGGATCTCCCACCATGTCCCCAGACGGTACACTCTCTAAGCCCCCGACCGGTCTCCCGGCATGTGTGGTAGTGTAGTGCATGTTAGTGTAAGTGTGTGTATGGGGGTGAGGAAGGAAAGATCGCGCGCGGTGCGTGGCACGTTTGTTTGTGTACTGCTCCGGAATTCATCTGGTTTTGATCGTAGTAGCCGGTCGCTAGAATTTTCCTCCAGACAGCGACTGAATTCGACCTGGCTGACAGGCTAATGTGGAAAATCCTGCGACCGTCGGGAGTCGAACCTAGGGCCTCCCGGTCAGAGGGACTGCAGTGGCATTAGTTGATGCTATGAGCCCTCTCTCCCGGTCCCAATCGATGTGAACATTCGGATCTTGCTACTGCCTACTGCTTGTGGTCGACTCGTTAATGACGGTTTAGTTACTCGATAGAGTGGCAATTTGTACGTCGTATTTTAGAGAATATGTAAGTAAATTCCTTCGTGGGTGAGTAGGTTTCAATATGCGTTGGACTTTTTCACGGAATTGATGAGAACCTATTGGAGTGCCTTGGTCAATTAGTTGTGTTGTTGTTCCCACAAGCGTTTTAGGCATACATTGAATGGTTTCTTGTTTTCATATGTAGAAGAAAAGCTGTGACCAATTTATTCTTATTACATTTTGTAAATTTTAAATTAGGTGAAGGATTACACAAACTCCTCATTTGAGCGACTTGCAATCTCTTTCGCTCTATACAGTATTTTGTACCAAAAGAAAAGAATGACAGAACCCATTCGCAGTTAAATTTTCAAGTACTTATCATCTTCTCTAATGAAAGTTCTGTTCCGGGCCAGCAGACAGGATAACAACAGAAATGGATTAAAATTACGCCGAAAGATGCTTATTTTCCTTCAATATTACCTTCATGTATAGAGATGATCATGTCTAGCGTCTGATACAAAACAGTGATAATTGATACTACGCAGTGTTCTGTCTTATGCCACAGCACAACAGGCCGCGTAATGTCAAAGGCGCGAAAGGAGGCTTCATTGGTGTCAGAAAGAAAGTTCATCCTCAGCACGTACGTCATATTTTTATTTATTCGACATTACCTTCATGTGAAGGAAATGACGATAACCGAGCATTTCGACAGATTCAAATCTGAAATCTGCAAATCTGCATAGCATGACTATCGTCTCCTCATATCACATTTTAATATCAGCATTTTAATATCACAAGCGCGAAATTCAAGTTTACCGGTGGCACTGGTATCCTACAGCTTTATAGGCAGCGTAATATCACAGCCCGAAATAAGGCTTTATTGGTAGCAGGAAAAGATCATAACCACGTAACAGTCATATTGTTATTTTACTCGACATCACCTTCATGTGAAGGAAATGACGACGATAAACGTGCCTTTTGCCAGATTCAAACTTGCAATCGTCGGCACCACGAAACGCAACTGTCGTCTCCCCCTGTTGCGCTATCCTGCATTTTAATATCTGCTGCAATTAATATTAAGGCAGTGTAATGTCACGGAGTGAAATAAGACTTTATTGGCAACAGGAAAATACCGTAACCACGTAACAGTCATATTGTTATTTTATTCGACATCACCTTCATGTAAAGGAACTAACGACGATAAACGTGCCTTTTGCCAGATTCAAACCTGTAATCGTCGGCACCACGAAACGCAACTGTCGTCTCCCCCTGCTGCGCTATCCTGCATTTTAATATCACAAGCCGTGAAATTAGAGGTTACCAGTGGCACGAAAGGGCCGTTTCCTGCCGGTTGTCGCAGCGTGACACTGTGCCGAGCGACCGGAGGCCTTCGCGACGCGACAGGCGAACGAACAAAGCGCGGAAGGTGCCTGAAGTAACACTCCGCCGAACATCAAACGCTGCAACCCGTAATTCTCCGGTCGCGACTGCTATTACCTCCGCGTCCGCCTCCGCCGGCGGTCGCTGAGCTGCTTCTTAGAGCGAGCGGAGATCGCTGTTGTCTCCGGTGTAGTTTCGCTGGAGGTTTGCGGTGTCGCTAACAGCTCGTGCGTTAATGTGACTTCCGAGACGTTTGTGAAGTGTGGCGATAGACGAAACGAAAAGGGTATAGCCGAATAAGGCGGTGAAAAGTGCCCCCAAACCAAATCGATAATTGCGATGCTCATAGGAAAAAAACACAAAATGACGTAGATTCAGATAAATTCAGCCTCCCCCTTAAATTCACCTTTTGTATCAGTGAATTTCAAATGCTTAAAGTGAAAAAATTGATTTTAATTTTTTTGGGAAATTGAGTGAGTACTCCAACGTTATCAAGTCACAATTTAATTTCAAAAATTTACTTATTTTTTTCTATGTGAATTTGGCGTCAAAAATCGTTGACAAAAATATCTTCAAATTAAACTATGTTTTCCCGTCTCTGCAATTTTTTTAGCCTGATACGAGAAATAAATACAGAGAGAAAAGATAAAAATGCAAAACACGTTTCTCGTATCTCTGCAACAGATTGCTCTAGGAGGCTGATTTTTTGTGAATCTACGTCATTTTGTATTGTCTTTCATACAAGCATCGCGATTATCGATTTGATTTGGGGGCACTTTTCACCGCCTTATTCGGCTATACCCTTTGTCGATTTTGAAAGGTTGCGACGAATTCACGATGTTACTGTTTCGAGTAAAATTCTACGTTTCTGGTCAGTTTGTAAAAGAATAGTTCAGGAAGAGCGTCAGTTATCAACTAATTCTTTGGTGCAAACTTGATTAACGTAGTTGCTGGTAAATTAAGGAATTCGGCAGTTTTACTTGCAAATTTCAATTTACATAATATATTTATTATTTTAATTATCTCGTCTTCACAATGTCGCCAAAATATTAGTTTGCCTCAAAAACTCTCATTACATTTTAAACTGAATTTGAAAATGTTTCGATCAATTCGCATTATATAAATTAGTTTTTCATCAACTTTTAAAATAACCAGTCATGTAACATTGTTTCTTCTAATACCTCAAATTTAAACTTTGTGACAACTTTTAATTCATTATTCAATCTTATGTCGATAGTTTATTTTTCATCGCGTTCAACGCAATATCAACACAGCGGAGAGCATATAGGCAATGGCAGTTTTAAAACACATTTAGAGCATTTTATTGATTATATTTGGCAATGTTTTAGGTCATCAAAATCCGCTCCCTATTATCATCGTCATTGTCGCTCTCTTTTAGTTATTGGAGCGTCCCTCATGGGTTTCAATGACCGAACAGTGTCTCTGCAGCGACTGACCGAGAATTCCTAGATTTGAGTCCTGATTGTGACAGATTTTCCGCTAATGCTACATACCTAAATTGAATTTAGGCGTAATTTAGACAAATCTTACTTCCGGATTCTCCTATTGGTACTTTTCCGTGATTTCTCCGATTCAGAACACTAGGCAAATGCCGCTGCAATTCCGTAACAAAAGGGCCACAAACTACGCGCGATCATTCTTCTTCCTTATCCTAGCACACACTTACCCTTACAAGCTCTAGCTCTTCAGCACATGTCTGGAGATGGTTGGTAGTCTAAAGCTTATCCCGGTTGGGGCGGTGCCCCGCTGGTGGAGAAACCCCATCAAGTGGACAGTGGGTGGGCGCAGGATCACATCATCCAACGGGGAGGAACACTGCCCCCTTCAGCGTTAACATTCACTACACTAATGGGTATAATGACCATAGCAGTTGACGTACCTAAAACATAAATCAATTATGGGCTTTAATTATTCTAGTAGTGGAAGGTAAATTAGTAAATTAAATTTAATATTTATTTAATCAGTTTTCATGCGAAAGACTTGCGTACTGAAGTTGCATTTTCGGTGTCCAAACAAGAGGGAAGTTGAGAAGCACGTGTCTGTCGGTCAGTGGTGGCTGCTCCCTGTTTAATAACGCTACTGCCCCGCTGGCGTGGCTTTTCCCTCGGGAGCAAAAGGCACAATTGCGCCGCCCACTCGCAAGTGCACCCTCTCCCCCTCCCCTTTCCCCTCCCCCCCTCCATGTCCCACTCACGGGGTGCCTGCGGGGAACTCCACGTCCAAGCAACAACAGTCCTCGTCTGTCACGTTAATTAGGAAAGTTGGGCATGTGTGAGATGAATAAATTGGGTCTGGACGTGGAATGCGAACGGGGAATTTTAACGATCTCATACTTTGAAACTATGTTTTAACTAGTTTACTTCCTGTTAGCGTCTTTTTTTTTCATTTCCCGTAAAACCAGTCCTCCTGACAGATGAGTGGCGAGTGTATGCGGATGAAAATTACTGTTTGTGTATATTAAGTGACCTTTCAAATGAGGGATTCTGTTTTCCCTGGCGCTGAATTCAATCTATCTGGTACCTTTACAATAGATAAATATATACATCTTTAACTTGTTTTGGGAATAAGAAAAATTTTGAAGTGGAATATCACTAAGAATTCCTTTCTGTATTGTGAACTTTTTTTGAAGTACTTCTTAATTTTCGTTGTCAAGTATTTGAATCATTTACCATCCTTTTCATTGTGAAGATGACAGCAGGATATAGTGGAATTTTATAATTAGTTACGATATTAAATTCCTGAATGGGTGTTATGACTTCATTATTCTTTTTCATTTTTGTTTGTATCTTTTCCCACCTTCACTTCTCCCTATTTTTCCCTATCGCTTTTCTTCTTGTTTTTCCACTCTTCTCCTTTTCTTTTTCACTACCTATGTGTTTTTATCGTTTCTACTTTCTTCGTTTCTGGTTTTCGTTACCATTCCTCTTTTCGCACGTGTGGAGATCGAGTAACCGATCTGTTCTCATTGAGCTGCAAGTATTCGTTTTGCATGATTGCACGCATTGTCCGAATAGTATTTCTGTCTACTTGACAGCTGGGGCAGGGGCAGAGCGATGTAACCACTCCCTCGAGCGGCAAACACGTGGTTCTATGGCCGTTCTCGCATAAGATCGCAACAGTAGCAAGAAACAAATCGCAATAAGCGCACACAGTAGTAGACGACTCAGAAACCAGGAGCGGTAGCTCAGTGCATCAACTGATGTCACTGCAGCGCCTCTGACCGGGAAGTCCTAGGTTCGAGTTCTGACGGCGGAAGGATTTTTGACACAAGCTTTTCAGCTAGGTCGAATTCAGTCGTTGTCTGGAGGAGAATTCTAGCGGCTGGCTGCTCTGATCGGTAGTTTTCCGTGGTTTCTCCGATCAAAACCAGGCGAATGCCGGTGCAATACCCTATCAAACGGGCCACGGAGCGCGCGCGATCTGTCCTTCCTCTTCCTTGTCCTATCCTCTCCCTTTACACACATACTTACACTAACATGTACTACGCTAGGAGATCGCTATATTCTGGGAGATCGGTCGGGAGCTTAGAGCTTGTCCCGGCTGGGGCGGTGTCCCGCTGGTGGGAGAGTCCTGGTTAGGGGGAAACCCCACTAGTCGACGGTGGTTCGGCGCCGGATGTCGCCACCCAGCGGGGGCAGATCACCGCCATCTCCCGGGAAAAAAACATGCACTACACTAACGGGACTAATGACCAAAGCAGTTGACGCGCCCGGAAACACGAAAAAATCAATCAATCAAACGACTCAGAACCGCACTTACGATCCATAACCAAAGATTTAATTTTCTTTCTTAATAATTATCGGCAACTGAACAGTGGCGTCAGCAAAATTTGATGCCTCTGATTGGATAATGTAATCCCCAGACAGCCGCTAGTTGTCAATACGACAGAAATATTATTCTAACAATACAGTCCACTTATTCCGATAAGTCTAACATTTTTTTTAATTTCACCCCAACATGTTTCTTCTGATTGTGCTAACATTGTTGACATACTTTTTTGTCAGTGACCTTCTCGGGAACCTGTTTTGAAGCCTCACCCTAGTAGGCTTTATTCTCCGATCTCTGTTCATTCCCTTCGTTCCATCGCTTCCTCTGCAGCGAGATTCCTCGCGAAGCGCAGCGCCACGCCCCCTCCGGGGAAGGGCTTCATTATTTCGGGCCGCGCGCCGCGCAGAACAGCGCGAATCGCCCCGTTCCGATGCCCGGCGCGCGCCGCCGGCCTGCGGGGCCGCACAGTGGGCCACAAGTCCTCAAACGCGGAATCAAGTTTTTTTTTTCTTACGGAGACTTTTTTCCAGCTTCAGGGGATGTCGTTGGTGGGTTGGTTGGTTGGTTGGTTGGTGATTCCGGGCGCGTCAACAGCGTAGGTCATTAGTCCCGTAAGTGTAGTGCATGTTCTTTTTTCGTGAGATGGCGGTGATGTTTCCCCCGCTGGATGGCGAGATCCGGCGCTGACCTACCGTCGGCTAGTGGGGTTTCCCCCTAACCAGGACTCTCCCACCAGCGGGGCACCGTCCCAGTCGAGACAAGCTCTAAGCTCCCGGCCGGTCTCCCGTTTAGGATACTGCTTGGCCATCCGTCTATATTTAATGAGAGAATACCACGGAAACGACCGCTAAGTAGAGACGGCTTGTAGAAACATCAATCACTTAGTGATCAACTTCCAATTAGCTTTAGTTCATTTCCTGTTAGTATTGAAATTTCACCTAAGATCTCTCTGTGTACGATGATTGGCTGAGTCTCAAATCCGAATGTTCAGTTATTATTTCCAGTTTGTTAGGTATAATGTTCTCGGCAGTCTGTTGATAAGTCTCATGTTTAGTTCTGTAACGAATATTTCGAAACCCTGATCCCGGCATATAAAATGTTATTTTTCAGCTCTTTGTCCCCACAGGGAGATGGAATGTTATTGGTTGTTTGTTTACAAAATTCAATAGGTATCTGTGTTTGCAAAAAAATACATATTTACACGACATCAGATTATCTCGAAAATCGTAAAATATTTGTGTGGTTCTCTTAAATATCTGATAAATGACAGAATTCGGTGTGGCTGATGTAAAATTGCTAGCAAAATGTTTTGAAAAAAAGCAAATATCATTTCCATTGAGGAATTTATGACTCTTTTATTGATAAAATAGATACAAGTAAGGTACGTGAGATTGGAAACAGTAGATTGTGTCTATCGTTTCCAATCTCCCAAGATAATAATTAATAAATAAAATGAAATATTACATTAACACCGAGGAAATTCACAAGCAAGAGGAGCTCTCCAAAGTAATCAGAGCCTAGCGAAATCTTAGACTGGGAAAAAACGCTGTGTCTTTATGCATTTCTATTTTCGTTCAGTTAAAATGTTATTCAGAAAGTCAAATATTTTTCTTGATGATTCATCTCACTAAAGTACTTTTCTATCATCTGGAGTAATACTAAATGATTTAACCTCCCTCTTATGGCGGAGCCAGGATCAAATTTATCCTCACATAACCCAAATTTATAAATTTTAGTTTCTTTTTTTCAATACAAATGGAATAAAATCAAACAAAATATTATAGACCAAGTTAGAATGCTATGCTTGAGGAAGATGCACCTCATCCTTCCGCCTTCGTCTATCGTGAGGTAATATCTTTCTCACCTAGGAGAAGTATGATTTATCGTCTCGAATAATTAATAATAATAATAATAATAATAATAATAATAATAATAATAATAATAGTAATAATAGTAATAATACCGGGAGCGGTAGCTCAGTGCATCAGCTGATGTCACTGCAGCGCCTCTGACTGGGAGGTCCTAAGTTCGAGTCCTGACGCCAGCACGATTTTCTACACTAGCTTTTCAGTTAGTTCGAATTCAGTCGCTGTCTGGAGGAGAATTCTAGCGACCGGCTGCACTGATCGGTAGTTTTCCATGGTTTCTCCTATCAACTCCAGGCGAATGCCGGAGCAATACCCTAACAAACGGGCCACGGACCGCGCGCGATCTATCCTTCCTCTTCCTTGTCCTATCCTGCCCACTTACACTAACAAGCACTTCACTACCACATATTCCGAGAGACCGGTCGGGAGCTTAGAGCTTGTCCCGGCTGGGGCGGTGCCCCGCTGGTGGAAGAGTCCTGGTTAGGAGGAAATTCCGCTAGCCGACGGAAGGTCGGCGCCGGATCTCGCCATCCGGCGGGGGAAGATCACTCCCATTTCCCGAGGGAAAAAGCATGCACTACATCCACGGGACTAATGACCAAAGCAGTTGACACGCCCGGAAACACGAAAAAAATCAATAAATTTCTTAATAATAATAATAATAATAATAATAATAATAATAATAATAATAATAATAATAATAATAATAATAATAATAAATGATCATTAATTTCCGCCATGTTTTGAGGCCTACTGCCCCACTGCGGGCCGCTCAGAGTAGGAGGGCTAGTCGTACCCCACTCGCCGGAATTGCTTCCTGGAAGCACCCCGCCGCCCCCGCGCCGCCCCCGCGCCGCCCCCGCGCCGCCCCCGCGCCGCCCCCGCGCCGCCCCCGCGCCGCCCCCGCGCCGCCCCCGCGCCGCCCCGCGCCGCCCCCGCGCCGCCCCCGCGCCGCCCCCGCTCTGCCCCCGCGCCGCCCCCGCGCCGCCTCCGCGCCCCGTCAATGAAGGCGGACGTGGAGAATAACCCAGTGTGAAAGAGCGCTTCGAGGCGGCGGTGCTGTGCCAGTCAACGGGCCGGTTCTCATCCTCCCAACCGACCATTTGCTCCAAGTACGTGTGTCTGGATTCGGTATTGTTCAGATTTGCTGTTGCCTTCGTATTCGCGATCTCATGTGCTTCTGCGTGCATAATACGCTTACATGCGGGAAATTGAGGACGAATCTCCTCCCCATGAGTACGTGAAAAGCCAATTGACAGGATCATAACAACAACCAAGCTACGGTGCTACAGAATAGAAATCTTTTTCCATTCCACTCGTAGGTTAATTACGTGTTATCTATTTATTACTATCTATAAATTTCTTTCCGTGGTTCCATTATTATCTTGAAAATACACTGTGAATCCACAGATTATGTATTTCATGCATCACCACTGTCATATTGCCAACATATTCGAATGTGTATCATGTATTAAACATACTTACAATTACTACAACTATGTACTGACCGAAAAATACGTACCATTTACTCTAGGAAGAGTTCTTCCGTTCCAGTTTTATAAATTATTTCTCGTCTTATTTTTCACCATTTTTTAAAATTTGTTTTGCAGATTAATCCTTGAAAAATCCAAGTCGAGATTTGTTTAGATATAGCAGTGTCGTTTCCCTTGTTTGCAATTGAGATAATCTACGTTTCTAATATATTTTTTTTTACTTTTCTAATAATACGAAATCAAACATTTTCGGTAGGAATGGTGTGCCAACGAAAAAGTATATCATCCCCGGCCAGAAATGTTCAGGCTATATGTTACATACAAGTTGAGTTGAAGGGGGGCGGACAGGCTTTGGAGCGGGCGAAGATCTGACAGCCATCCTACAGTGACGTAGAAGCAGTGGCTGCGAAGAAGACGAGAGGAATAGGGCGGTAGGCAGCCTCTGTGCCGTGTCCCGGCGGCTCCTGACGCCTAGGGCGAGGCTTGCGGGGGGGGGGGTCCCAGGACAGGGCACGGGTCTGGGGCTGACCGTGGGCTTGCGACGGGAGTCCAGAGCCGGACGCGAGATTACTCGCCCAATTAGCCCAACGGCACTCGCCTCATCAGCGCTAATTGATTCCTGCGTGCCAGACGCACCGCGCCGCCACGTTCTTCCTGTAACGCGGGGCGCCCTCCCACCTCGCTGTCGCGGACCGACCCCGCCCCCTCCATTACGCCCACCCTCGCCCTCGCCCTCATCCTCGCCCGCCTCCTGACGTTTGTCCTTGCCCTGTCCTCTCCCTCGCTCTCCCTCTCATCATTGTCCTCGTCATTTCCCTTGTCCTCGCTTTTGCTCCAGCAATCTTGTCCGCGTCATTGCCCTCGCCCTCGCCCTCGCCCTCGCCCTCGCCCTCGCCCTCGCCCTCGCCCTCGCCCTCGCCCTCGCCCTCGCCCTCGCCCTCGCCCTCGCCCTTGCCCTCGCTGTCGCTGTCGCTCTCCCTGTCATTCTCCCTCTCTCTCTTCCTCTCGCCGTCGCCCTTCCTGTCGCTCTCGCTGTCCCTCTCGCTCTCCCTCTCACGTTCGCCCCCCCCCACGTCCTCGCCCTCGCCCTTACCCTTATCCTTGCCCTCGTCCTTACCCTCACCTTTGCTCTCGCCCTCGCCCTCGTCTTCACCTTCCCCACGCCCTCGCTCTCGCCCTCGCCCTCGCCCTTCCCGTCTCCTCTGCCTTCCCCTTCTCGCCCTCGCCCTCGGTCTCGCCTTCGTTCTCCCTGTCGACCTTCTCGATCTTGCCCTCGCCGTCGTCCTTGCTGTCACCTTTAATGTCTCCTTCCCTTTGCCTTTGCCCCACCCTCGCCCTCCTCACTCCCCCCCGCTTCCGCTTTATCCCACGGGTCGTGGCCCTTCTTCGAAAGCGGGACCATACCGCCTCCGTTCCTTCCATTGCACTTCATTGTTACCCTGCGAAATTCTACGTGAACCTAGATCAACTCGGTTAAAATGTGAAAACAGCTTTCGTCGATATCCTTCTTCTAAATCACCATCTTCAAGTAGAATGCAATGAGACCCTTGACGAACGAATTTGAAGGAAATAAAGTATTTTAAATAGAGTTCACACTATCAATCAGTTCCTGTCTATCAGTAAAAAAATATTTGGAGACTTGATTTGCAATTGAGGTTATTCGTCGAATTCTTTATTTTCAGAAGTTAATTGATATTTGCCATTGATATAAACATGTCGATTGTATGCGAATTTAGGGTAGACATTATCGACAGAACACAGATTTAACACATTTAATGTGCTCTTGTACTGTAATCTGTTCTTTGACAAAGATCTTTTAGAAAAGGTTGGTGCACAGTACATGCATTTACCCAAACTAGACTTCGATAATTTTATAATATTATATTAGTAATTTATAATTTATAATATTAAGTAGAATATTCTGGAAAAAACGTGAAAATGTTTAGGGGTTTTTAATACATCTGTAATGGTGAAACTTGTGAATTACTATTCTGTCATTCCGAAGTATCATGAATCGTTACGATTTGCTTCATCAGATTGACGATAGTTAGGCCACAATGTTTAATAAAACTTCTGCAAGTATTTTAAGTATATTACGTTACTTTACTACGTTACTTCTTACTACTATACTACGTCACTTTTTCATCCCAAAATGGACGAGCTAAGCAGCTGTATTTTATTTAAAATTTGTTTCTGTTTTAACTTCCATAAAATTATTTTCTAATGAAAATCCCCACACGCTAAGCTAGTAGACAACTAAAACGAAAATATAAAATAGGACATCCCTGTAAAAAAACGGTGTTGGTGCGGAAAAATCCTCCCTCTAAAAACTCTTTGCATATACGCACGCGAAGTTTTCCCCACCTGGCAATCTGCAGATAAGTGTAACATGAAAACATCCATCACTCAACTGCTGCTCGCCTCCTCCGCTCATCCTCCTCCCCTCATCCATTCCTCCTCCGTTTCTCCCCGAGTGCGGCTCTCATCGCCGCAATGGCCGTGCCCGCTCACCGGTTCGCCTCCCTCCCCCTCCATTGTCGCGCGCCACGCTCGTCTGCTGATTGCGCCCCCCCCCATGAGCGCGTGCACCGGACGCTCACGCCGCACGCCCCACTGGGAGCGAGACGACCGTACTGCGCCGCTCCGCGCGGCTCTGCGCCCCGCTCCGCGTACCGCCCCGCTCCGCGCACCGCCCCGCCTGAGCCGCCCGCCCCACGCCCCGCCCCCGCCCCCGGCCCGCCCCGTCCCTCCTCGCCACGCCCCCACCACGCGCCCCGTCGCGCCCGCCCCGCGCCGCAACCCACACGCGCGCCCGCCCCGCCCGATCCCGCCCGCGCCGCCGCGCCCCCGCCACGCCCCCGCCCCGCCCACCGCCCTGCCCGCGCCCGCCCCGCCACGCCACGCCACGTGCCCGCGCCCCCTCCGCACCGCCCGCGCACCGCACCGCGCACCGTCCAGCACCGTCCGCGCACCGTCCGCGCCCCGCCCCGCGCAACGCCCGCGCGCCGTTCTTGCCAGCTCTGCCCCTGCGCCACCGCCCACGTCCCTCTCCGCCACTGCCCCCGCGCCACCTCCTGTCTCACCGCGTCCCACCACCCGCGCCCTGCCCTGCGTCCCGCCCCCACGACGCCCTGCCACTGCTCCCTCTTGCCCTGCTCCTGCTCCCACCCTGCGTTCCCGCCCTCGCCACGCCACGCGCAGGAATGCCCTGCGCCGCACTGTCCTGCGCGCACTGTCCTTGCGCTCCCTGCTGCGGCCCCCGATGCCTCCACCCCGGCGGCCCTGCACTCCTCATGTCCCACCCCACCCTGCGCCCTGCCCGCTAGCCAGCCCTGCGCCTCTGCACCGCCCTTTCGCGCACGCCCCCTGCGCGCCGGCTCCTGTCCTCGGCCTCCAGCCACGCCCCCTGCTCCTCTGCGCCTCCGCCCTAAGCCCCCGTCGCCCCCTGAGCACCTCCCTGACCCACGCTCCCCACCCACGCTCCCCACCCACGCTCCCCTGACCCACGCCCACGACCCACACCCCGAACCGCGCCGCCCTGCACCCCGCCTCGCGCCGTGTCCAGCCCGTAATTGTCCCATGGATGCGATTGTCGCGTAGGCGCACCGGCTCGCACTTGGACGGGCTCTGGCCGCGAGGATCAAGTCCACTCAACGCGGAGCGCGGAGTGAAAGCGAGCGTTTGATTAATTACTAACTAGCTTAGCTTGGCGCCTCCGGTAGGTATTTTCATGTGATGTTTTATTTGCCGATTGATTAGAGGTTCCGAACGCGCAACTGCTAAGATCACTAGTCCCGTAAGTGAAATGCTTGTTGTTGTTTTCTTCGGGAGGTGGCGACGCCGACCTACCTGCCGTCTAGTGGGGTTTTCTCAAACCAGGTATCTCCCACAATCTCTGTGTGCCATGGGTCAACAAAATCGGACGAAAGTTGCTTACAAAAGACATTTTTAGAGACATTTGTTGGAATTTTCTGAATGCATCAGCGAAAAATGGTCAGTTCTCCACCAGGAGTCCGGGACGCGTCGTATTAATCGACCAAAATTGCCTCTATTAGTGGACCGGCATGAGTCTAACCATGAGTGACAGAGAGACGGACTGAGTGACTCAGGTTACTCAATTAAGAATGTTGCAAATCTGGGTTCAGAATCTTCACACTTCCTTAATTGCAGTGGCTTCGTTATCAGAATGAGATAGACTTAACCCCGTAGGAAATTATTTTATACGAGAATGGATGTAAAATCTTTTAATCCTTAATCACAGTAACTGGAAATAAAGAAGTTGATTTCTACGTTTGATAAAAATGAATATCAATTAGAAAGAAAAGTAAAAGCACTAGCGTATTGTTCCAAAGAGCAATAACAAAGCGAAAACGAAAATGGCTACAGTGCGATAGTAAATGCAAATGGGGATAATATATAAGTACCGAAAGTAGGCCTGGAGTAGGTCTTCCTCCCGATAAATATTATGAAGATGTTGAATTAAATTTTAATGTGTGTACATCTGCATGGTGTACAGAATACCCTTTCAGAAAACTAGAAATTTTCGTGCTACAGCAATATGAAGTTTATTTAAATATATTATATTATTTTACATGAACTTTAGACTTCAAAACTAATATTTCTGGGGTTATGTACTTGCTGTATTTTAAAGAACTGCTTCACTCATATTCCGCCACGAAATATAATTTCTGTGAGCATTTGAAGAGATCACAGAGTTTTACAGTTTGCTGTCCGGAAAAGATCTAATACGAATGTGGTTTCAGTGAAAACGTAATTATACTTAGGTCTGATGAGGTTTTCTTCTTCGTTTCATACTCTCCATCTTTTCAGACGAGCTACACTGATTACATATCTCTATTACAAGTAACTTAATCTTGTTATCTCTTTTTCTACTTATCTTCGTTTTATGATTGCTCGGACATGAATTTTACAAGTACAAAGTGGGAATATGTTTCTCTTCAAAATGAAGTGTTATTTTTATGAATAAAATCACATACCATAAAGGTCATCTTTTTATTATATTGTTCGCTACTTTTCACAATTTAGCAGAATCAAGAGAAAATAGATTAAGGAAATATAATCACAGGTGAGATGTGTGATGTAGATTCTTGTGAAAGATTGACTATTTCCATGTTTTGATTATGTCATTTTTGAATCAATTTTCTTCTTCACTTCTTACTCTGTTACCAGATACTGCTGAATACCTCTCTTTTCGGATAGTATTTATTATACATGATTTCTTTTCTCTTTTTACTCACTTGTTAACACACCACTCACCTCATTGAAACTGTTCCCTTTTTCGATTACTTATTTCGGCTTTCTGCCCTTCCCTTCCGTCTCTCTCTCTCTCTCTCTCTCTCTCTCTCTCTCTCTCTGTCTCTCTCTCTGTCTCTCTCTGACTCTCTCTGTCTCTCTCTTTCTCTCTCTCTGTCTCTCTCTGTCTCTGTCTCTCTCTGTCTCTCTCTGTCTCTCTCTCTGTCTCTCTCTGTCTCTCTCTGTCTCTCTCTCTCTGTCTCTCTCTCTCCCTCTCTCCCTCTCTCACTTCCTCTCTCTAGTTTCCAGGTTTCATACCCCCTCTAGACAATACACCTTGCTTCCTGGATACATTCAATTCCGTCGCGTGGCAAGCAGTTATTCTACCACAGTTTCGTCACCAGCCGTCATCAATCGTGCCTTCTGTCAAAGGCACTCCTTTACAACCCTCTTGCTCCGCGCACGATTTCAACCGCGCGTGGACCAAATTTAATTCCGAGTTACGACACCGCTGAAACTGCTGCAAGTATTTCGTTGCATTTTTAAAGCCTGCAATGAGCGTTTAACAAAATGAACACTCATCAGCCGTGTCCGCGCGCCCGTTGGCGGTGCTACTGCAAGCGGAGAAAGACCACGGGAAGCAGCTGGACGCAGACAGTTTCGCATGAATGTATGCATTAAACGAAATATAGCGCGCGTAAAAAAGTTGGGAACATCATTTCTCTCGAGAGATCTGAAACTACTTTGCATGATATTCTTTGTGCTCTTTTAACTGGATATTCTGTTTTTAGTAAAATAATTAAAAATATTTGTGAATTCGGTTTGCAGTTTTTCATGTGTAGTTTTTCTACACATCCAGCGACTAAGGGCAAGGAATACATTTTTCTTTTAAAACAAGTGGTCTGCATCTGCAAAAAAGTTGTGAATTCGGTTTGCAGTTTTCCTACACATCCAGCAATTCAGGGCAAGGAATACGATTTTAGAGGCCGTTTTGGCGATTTTTCGACTCTCCCTCCCCCCTTGATGAGATGTTGTTTCGACCCCTCCCCCTTCTAATCTCACGTGACATTTTTCAAAATACGTATTTTTTATGTAAATACGTTAATTTGTGATTTATTCCATTGGGATTTATTTAAAAAATATAATTTGCTTAATTACATTTATTTAAGAGTAGATATGACCAGTATTTAGAAAATAGAGTGAATTACAATGAATATTATTGCACTTCTAAAAACGCTCGGTAATTTCTCTTTAAAATTTCTGAAAATATACAGAAAATGAGATTTATCTTATTAATGATAAAAGGTTTGGTAATTTTTGTTAAATAATTTTTCTCAGTTTACTATGCTACTTATCGTAGCAGTCATGTAGTCTCGATAAAATTTATTGTGGAAGATTTAGCCACATTTTAGTACAGAAACGTGTTTTACTTCAATTGTCTCAGTTTTCTCACAATTAAGCACAGTTTTAGCGAAAAAGAACTTGATATTTTCCGATACCCCCTTCTCCCCCGCGTAAGATTAGGTGAGATTCGCTTGACCCCCTCCCGCCCCCTAAAGACCTCACGTAATTTATGGATGGCCCTTTAAACACACCCACCCGGGCGTCAATACCACAAATTTGGACTGTTTTCCGACACAAAAATCCGTTTTTGTCCAGTGAGATCCGAAAGATCGTTCAATGCTTGACCACCAGGGACCGCGCCCGGCGTTCGGGGCAAATCCACGCAGACCGAGCGCGAGCGTAATTCCCAGAGGCACCGCCAGGCAGCGCATAGCTCAACAGGTTTCCCTGCGGCGGCGTGCGTGGCGCTCCAGTCGACGCCGCCTCGCTCGCTCGAGGGAGTGCGGCACGTCCACTTTAATTTATGGAAATAAAGATGAGTGATAACGCAGATTTACACCGCCTATCCGCCATCCCGCGCTCTGATAGGGAGTCGGAAGGGCGCGGCAGTGAAGTGGAGGAAGTCGCCGCCGCCATCGCCACTGTCACCGCCACCGGCGGGTACTTTAACGGACGAGGACGTGGAACGATTTTTTTTTGTGTCTGCTATGGGACTCGCTATGATCTTTCCGATCAGTGATCTACAGTTGTGGGGAAAGTTGGGGTGAAATTTCGAAAAATAAAATATGTAATTCATGAACACAGATTTATACCTCTGAGAAAGGGCGTGTTAAAAACATGATTCGTGCGATGGTATATAATTACTAAGTTACTTTATAATTATAAGGTCAACTGTTTTATCATTTGAATGAAATACTGCCTGACCAAACTTATTTTCAAGAAATATAACGTGTACCAATAATATTTTTAATAGTAATAATAAAGAGAAGAAGGAGGAGAATGATGAAATTACGCATACAACTAGGAAAAAAAGAATTGCTTTCTATAAACATGTTCACATAATACGTTCTGAACGATTTGCCGGAAGATTCCATAATCTTTAGATTATGGAATTCTAAATCTTTAGATGACCATAATGTGTTTTCTAGTCTAATGCAAGATTTCGGTCAGGCTGCCTGCGGTGTCCCTTTCAAGTGAACAGTTGTATCAGTTGTACCAAACGCCTTTCACTAGACTAGAGCCAGTTGCCCCACCGCCCCCGCCGCCATCGCCAACCCGCCGCCACCGTCTTCCCTGCTGCGCCCGCCGCCCTTGCCGCCACTGTCCCTGGCGTCCCCGCCACCCTTGCCGCCACTGTCCCTGGCGTCCCCGCCACCCTCTATTGCCCCACCGCCCCCTTCCGCTGTCACCCCTGCCGCCCTCGCCAACCCGTTGCCCCCGCCGTCCCTGCTGCCCCAACCATCCCCACCGCTCTTGCCGCCTCCGCCCCCGCCACCGCCCCTGCCGTCCCCACCACCCTTTGTTTCCCCACAGCCCCTTTGCGCTGTTACTTCCGCAGCCCTCGCCGCTCCCTCTGCCCCCTACCTCGCCGTCTCCCCCACCCATGCCACCCTCCGTTGCCCCACCACCCCCGTCGCCGCGGCTGCCTTCCGCTGCCGTCTCCGCCGTCTCCGCCGCCCCCGCCGCCTATACTTCCGCCTCCCCTTCCTCCCGCCCCCGCCGCCACGCACAGTTTGTGTGTTCTGTGTGTTTACCCTGCGCGAGATTCACTCCCCAGAGGTTGTCCCTGCTCATGCACTCTCCTCCCCTTTCCCTCTCCCCCTTCCCCCTTCCCCCCTCCAGGAACCAATTACCTCTTCTCGGAAACCAACCGCTCGCCCGCCGCGCTACTATAACTAAGTACTGTGCTTACAACAGATACGTTTGCACGCGGCCGCTTGCCCTAATTCGCAAGCCAACAAAGGTCGAGTTGCACCGAATTCACTCTCGTTGCTTCATTGCCGAGGAGCTCTTGGAAGATCCCTTGTGAGATGATCGTGCAGATTAATATAAGGGATTGGATCTACCTATACCTGATATGTATATTTATCCAGTTATAGATATATTTGTACAGAACGGTATAGAAAAAATTAAATAGCAATTGAAGTGGGAAAGGTATTTATTACAGAAGTTACTTTGAGGATTTTATACGTGGCACAGTTATCAGTAATGTATTTATTATGAGAGTAATTCTTAGTATAATATCAATTAAGTCAATTTCATGAGCTTCATTTATAAAAATCAAAGTATACCGCTTTTCTGGAATTAAAATGTCAAAAAACTACGGAAGGCGACTCAAACAAATATTAATATTCATGCTATTAACACAGAAAATAAATGTCATAAAGAGGGAAAGTAATATATCGTCATAAAATATCGTCTAGGGAATAATCCGTATATGTTGTCACAAAAAGCACACCATTTGCCCGCGAAGAAATATGTAGTAGGATTCTGATTCTGAATATCTTGATTCCATGGAACGTGTTTTCGTTTTTCTCGTTGACCTGATTTGTTTTCTGAAGAAATCCCCGAAAACGAACCAATGTAATCACCTACAACTCACTCGCTCATACACTCACGTACGACTTACATTTGCCGTTCAGTTGCCAAGCATTGCATCGTATTGTGCAAGTAACTGCTCAGTGTTGTAGCACTTTCGCTTTCACAGATGACATCTCTACATCTCGCACATCGTACTGTTGATGAATCTAATTATTCCGATTTTCCTGTCGCATAACTCACCAGAGCTCCCAATTAATTGGGGTAAGCGCAGTTATACTCTGTATCAAATCTCCCGAACCGAACAAAATCTCGCGTTTGCATTTTAAAACTTGCATTGACCCAATATCCGTATTCAGCAACCTTGAGGCTGTCAGACCGCTGACAGCAGCTTTTCCTGCATTAGCGAGGTCTGGCTCTGAGACAGAGAGGCCGAGGGAGGAGGAAGGGTGGGAAGGAGATGGTTAGGGGAAGACGGAAGGCACTCACCAAACGCCTTGCTCTTTGCCATCCATCCAGCCACCCACCCCAGGGTCCGCCGCGCCGCGCCGCGCCGCGTCGTGCGCCGCGCTCTCGGCTCTTTGTTGATTCGTTCGCAACGGCTGACAGACGTTCTTGAAAGACGATTCGCCTCTCTCGCAGACGAGGAGGGAAGACGGCGCCGGGAGCACTTGACCTGCTCCGACTTGCTTAATGCAAAGATTCCTCTGTCTCTTGACGACAGATATTGCGACTGTGAATTTAACGCTGATTAACTGCGCCATGGTGGATTTTTAAAGTAATTATATTGTGAAATACGAATACAATATTAATCTCATTTATGTTCGAATTACTATTCTACTTAAGTAAGAGACGAAATAATAAAACGTTTTAAGATTATTATAATTCTTTAACGTTCCATTACGTTTCTGTAACAATGTATATTTCCTGTTATAAATTTCGCTAAAATTATAATTTGATGATGACAGAGAGAGCGAAAAAGGGAGGGAGAGAAATTGAAATAAACAGAGAGATAGGAAACATGAAGGAGTATTACTTCCAATTTAGATCAAGAAATAATTTAAGTTGAAGACATTAAATCTGTTGAGAGATACGATTGAAATTCATTTAATTATATATTAACTATCAAATAGAAATTAGAAGAACTCCAGATGTCAATCTGAAAGAGAGAGAGAGAGAGAGAGAGAGACAGAGAGAGAGAGAGAGAGAGAGAGAGAGGGAGGAAAGGATAAGTTAAATAAATTTTAGAGTTGTCGGTTGAGAGAATCGCCAAACCAAAAGAAAGAATACCGACAGTTAATTATTATCAGAAAGGATATCATTTAAAAAAAGGTCGATACTCCCCACCAATTCACTTCAAATAAAATTGAATAATATACGTATTTTTAATACCATCTTCAATGTATAAATCTCATTTGCATATTCAAGTCTTCCTGGCATATATGTATATTTCGACGCAGCCAAATGCACTTTGCAAGTTGATCCATCACTTTCTTCTTCTATAAAAGTCGGGTATGTGTGCATTCCATGCTTTCTCGTCATTCGTCTTCCGTAAAAGGAAGTAAAAGCGCATCTTGCAGCGGGCAATTTCTTTTAAAAAATGGCATCGCCGAGAGGAAGCAGAAAGAAGCCGAGAGGATCTCCGCTTTCCTTGCTCTCGCAAGCTCTTATTTAGAATTTATAAGGCGGGGGAGAGGGGAGGGTTGCCTGACGTGTCTCGGGAATGTAGAGCACAGAGGCCGCGCCTAATACAGCACCGCCTCGCACTCCGTTAGCTCAATAGCGCTAACGGAGCGAAAAGAGGCGCGAAAAACTTCGCGCGGCGCCCTTCATCCTTCATCCCCGCCCCCCCCCTCCCGCCCCCCTCCCGACGTCCACACCTTCCCCGCTCGGGAGATTCGTTTAAAGTTCGGCCGCGGCGGAGGCGGGGAGCTTGAGCTGGCGCGGTGTAGATGGGTGTTGGTGCGGCTGAGATCTCGAGTTTGAGCTTGGAACTGTTGAGCAGCACCGCTACTTGAAGCGACGATGGTGCAGTCGTCGACGGTTGGGCCATTACCTGCTGTGACGTTTTTCGTGTTTCGTTTTTCGAGGCGCGTCAACGGCTATAGTCAATTTTCCTGTATGTGTGGTGCATGTTTTAACATGGAAGATAAGAATGATCTTCCCCCGCTCCAGAGATTCGTTTAAAGTTCGGCCGCGGCGGAGGCGGGGACCTTGCTGTGACGTATTTCGTGTTTTCATACAAGACTAAACAACATGCGTTGACATACGTAATCTCTTCATACGCAGCTTGTATTAAGCGTAAGTTCAATGAATAGTCGACATTAGGCTTGAAAGCATTGTTGTGCTACTAGACCAAACCAATCGAAAAATAATCGTTTCATGATTCAGAAAAAGTCATTTACAGAATTTTAAAGAGTAGTATGTCATTATTCCATTCCACATATATTGCTCTTTTCTTAACCAGTCAAAAAACGGGAGCGGCAGCGGTAGCTCAGTGCATCAACTGATGTCACTGTAGCGCCTCTGACCGGGAGGTCCGAGGTTCGAGTCCTGATGGCGGCAGGATTTTCGACACTAGCGTCTCAGCTAGGTCGAATTCAGTCGCTGTCTGGAGAAGAATTCTAGCGGCCGGCTGCTCTGATCGGTAGTTTTCCATGGTTTCTCCTATCAACTGCAGGCGAATGCCGGAGCAATACCCTACCAAACGGGCCATGGACCGCGCGCGATCTGTCCTTCCTCTTCCTTGTCCTATCCTCTCCCCTTACACACACACTTACACTAACATGATCTACACTACCACATATTCCGGGAGACCGGTCGGGGGCTTAGAGCTTGTCCCGGCTGGGGCGGTGCCCCGCTGGTGGGAGAGTCCTGGTTAGGGGGAAACCCCACAAGCCGACGGTAGGTCGGCGCCGGATCTCGCCATCCAGCGGGGGAAGATCACCGCCATCTTCCGAGAAAAAAAGATGCACTACACTAACGGGACTAATGACCAGAGCAGTTGACGCGTCCGGATCACGAAAAAATCAATCAATCAATCAAAGACAAATAATATGTAATTACATACAAATCCGGTCTCTGGTAATGAAGCATTGGGACTTCCACTGCAGCAGTGTGGTGCAGGTGCACGTATCTCAGTCCTGGGCTCAAACTGCAGCGACGCATCTCCATCCTGTGGCGCCGTTAATCCCGCGACGGTCGTAAAGACCCGGCCCCTGTCCGAATTGCCCGCCAGCCAGCCGTTGGCTCCAGCATTCAACCCGCATGAGCTACGCCGCCGGTAGTCACTGCGTCAGAGAGCGGCGAGCAATTCACTACAACGATAGAGTTGTGTAGGATGGCACTAGAACGCAGATTACTTCCAATATAAATTAAATTTGAAATTCTTTAGGTTTTTCTGTTCACATTTGATTTAGACAGTCAAAAACATATCAACCACAAAAAAACATTAATCAAAAACCATATTTTAGATTGAAAATTTTATTAAAATGTTCTGTTGATTTTGAAGCTTTTTATTACTCTCACTGTTTCAATTTGTTTTACTATAATCTGAAAAGTTATAAAATTTAATTTGATTTATAATAATCTCTATTTATATTAAAAGTAGACGCCTGACGTAAAGTGAAGGGAAAAGGAAAAGAGCCCTTCGAAACATTGAGAGACGTAAAAAGTTTCGAAATTAACAGAACATTTTAATAAAATTTTCAATCTAAGTTATGGTTTTTGATTTTTTTTCATTATGTGTATAACTGTCTGAAATCTGGACAGAAAAATCTAAAGAACATAAATCTTAATGATCGTCTGAAGATAGTGAAATAAAAAGTTGAAAGTTGGTATTTGCAAACATGAGTGTCTCGATAAAAGCGGAATTTTATCCACACCTCCTTGCCTTCCCTGAATTCTGTGGTAACACAAAAACCTGCTTTTTACTGGAGAACACGATTTAATTTCCCCCAGCTTCATTTGCTTCCCAGTATTTAATGATAAGTAATATCGCGTTGTAACCTATATTCAATAAAACTTTTCTTTCTAGGTTTTTTTAATTTATTAAAATGGACTTTATAAAACTCTGATATTTTGAGCAACATAATTCCATGAAAATAAATGGAGATTTCCGACCGTAAATAGCTATACATCTGCTACATAGGGGCAAATGATGATAATGTCAGAAATAACGACTTATTCCAAAAATTTGATTGTTTGGGCCGATTCACCTTAAAATCTATTTTCTTTCTTTTTCAAGGGGGTGACTACAAAATCCAAAGAGTGAGAGATAAAACAACAAGGGAAACAAGACTAGCACAACATTTAGTAATTAATTTCAGTAAAACTGTACATGCAAAAAATAGGTTATTTGAAAAAGGATTTGATTTATTAGAAATAAAAAATTGTGAACAAATGAAAGAATTTAGAAGAAAAATTATAAAATATATCAAAGTAGAAAGTTAATTTTGTAAATAGTTAATAGAGTATACCTATAGACATAAATAATGTATGTAAATATGTATTTTGTATAACAAATAGCCGAGAACGCTAAATAAACCGAATCTATCTATTTCGGAAAAGCATGGACTTGGTCTGCAGACTTCCATCGCTGAAGTCGATAGTCATAAAGACTGGCATCAAGAGATGATACTGTTGCATTTTTAAATGATAAATATTGGTCAGAAAGACTGTATTTCTCTGTGAGATTCTCACTAGTTAGACTTTCGTTGCATTTTGTGGGATTTGAATCTTTGAGTCGTTTCGCACGTCGCACTTAGCACACAACCCTTCAATTGGAACATAAAACGATCGCCGCGTAACCGATACAATTTTACAATTAAAGTGAATTGTTGGGTAATAATGCGTTCACAATGGAACTATTAAAATCCCCGAAGAGATATTCCAAAAGCCTCATTGCAATCGCTTTAGTTGTTGAAATGAACTGGTGCATGGCACAAGGTAGTTTATTTAACATCCGTTTAAAGCGTTCGGTTTGCAGTGAACGTGTGCAGAATACGTATGAGGTAGTTAACGATCACATTACAATGTGATAATGATAACTATGACTCATTATCAATTCGTCAACTTTGCATTGTATTCAGCATTTTAATTCATGAAAAAGCGTTCTACCTGACAATTAGTGCACCAAATGTTACATTTAATCAATTGTGGGAATTGTGATGTGGTGTTGTTGACGTTATTATGTGAAGAAATAAAAGAGGTCATCTCCGTCAACTTCGAATATTTATTGAAAAAGCCGGCTTTCGACAGCTTTCTTCATGAGTCTACAATGTAAAGAAAAGAAAATATAAATAAAATACCAATGAAATACAAATTAAGATATCAAATTAAATTACACAATGTGAAATGTAAGGGGATATTAATATACAGACCAGTAGCAAATGACATTACAAATAAAGAAATACACATTATATGTGTATTTCTTTATTTGTATATTATAATTTGTAATTTGAACTGCTATTATCTATATTAATCCCCCCGTTGCATGCCACAATTTTCGCAATTTTAACTATTTGTCTGCAATAATTAAAATTGAAATACTATTAATTACATTAACCTCCCTTTGCAGTGTATATTTTTTAATGTCATTTGCTACTGGTCTGTATATTATTATCTCCTTGCATTTTACATTGTGTATTTTAATTTGTATTTTATTGGTATTTTATTTATATTTTCTTTTCTTTACATTGTAGACTGATGATGACGGCAATGCTGTCGAAAGCCGGCTATCTCAATAATTATACTAAGTTGACGGTGATGACCTCCTTTATTTCTTCACATTTAATCAATACTTGTGACTCCCTGAACTTTCTCTTCTTCGTGGATGCTACATTCGAAGGACAGCGAACAAGATTGGATGCCACGTTTTTAACGGTCGTACAAACAGACGGGAAGGAAAACATTGTTTTATTTATTAGTTTCATATGATCGTTCTGCAGTGATTATATTCCATTCGCCTATGGCACTGGCAGTTTAATAAAAATTAAAAACTAAATATGTCCATTTACGAAGAAGTAATTTAATACGTAATAATTATATCTATAACAATTATTATTATTATTATTATTATTATTATTATTATTATTATTATTATTATTATTATTATTATTATTATTATTATTTTAGGAATTATTTTATTAGGAAAGGAATAAGTTTATTCAACAGAAATGTACATTTCTGTTGGCTTTTTTAATTTTTAATTTTTTATTCAATGCATATAATTATATGTAATATATA